>PYHX02000158.1:51228325-51277815 GCA_004302925.2 Cochliomyia hominivorax
TTATTTAGTACATACATATACATAAGTATATACACATGTGTAACACAGTTTTTCTTCAACATAAAAACTCTTAAAACATGAGCAGCAAGCAGATGTACTCGTTTATTGTGTTGTTAATAAATACATCACATACAAAAGAACAAACTAAAGAAATGTTATATATATATACAAACACACATATACATACAGGTTAATGTCCTCAATATGAACTTTTTATGTTAAAGTTCAGTGGTCAGGAACAGAAGAAACATCTTTTCGAAATTGCAAAGTAAAATGGGGAAAACACAAGGAATAAATTTTTATGTGGGTTTGGGAAAATTTTAATATATTCATTAACCGCAAGAAATGTGGGTGGTCCTAACAATTGTCTATTATTAAAAACCTTGTAGATCTACAGAATGAGAATGAATGATTGTGTTACTCTTTAATGTTCACAGCACAAAGGTCATAAAATGCACATGAACATTGGGTTGGTTTACAATGATCAAGTCCAAACTGCTATATCGTATCCATTCTGATGTTTTGCCATATCTTAGTAGTTCGTTAAGTCTTACCCATGATAAAACACTTGGGTCGTCAAGTGTGAGGTCTTCTGAGATAAACAGCGAACAAAGAAAAAATGTAATAAATCGTGTGAAATTCGTAAAATTATTGCCATAACTAACGATCATAAATATATGTGATTAATTTATGAGCCAGTTCCATTGAAATTCAGACAATTATATAATTGTTTTTAATATACGTATCAAATTTCTTGAATATTGCCTCTCATGTAGGGAAATTTTACTTTAACATTATTTCGTTAATAAAATTGGCCATTACAAAAAAAGAAATCGGTACCAATATTTATATATTTATTTGTATGTGTTACATATTTCACTATAATTCTCATGGAGGCTTTTTTTTGTAATTGGTGTTTAAGCTAATAAACGGAAAATAGCTATTTGATGCTATTATTTGTGATAATTATTGTACAATATTAGTTGTGGAGGGTTACTTTAAATTTCGGCGAAAATCGAATATATCATTCTTACTTGTTTTTTACTATAAATCTTTGGGTATATCTAAGAACAAATAGAAAAGAAAAGCTGATAGAGAATATTGTGGTATCTTCTAAGGTAAATTTTTGAAAATGTAATATGGATTTTGGATATGATTCCGGAATCGTATAGGCATCTATTTAGGACATGTCTAATAGTTAAAAAGTTACGGAATTATTTTCTAGAAATCGTATTTTTCAGTGAATTTCACAGTCTTTTTTGGACTGGAAAATATGCCAACTTTTTCGGAAGATTTTGGACATTAGTAACGATGTAACTATTTAAATGGTAATGTCCTGAACTTTTGTGGGATCAAAAGAATATTTTGTGATAAAAGCTGTTGAAGTTCTATGAGACAAATTTACAGCTCTATTGCAAAAACAATGTAACAGAGGAATCAACAAAAAACTTGTACATTGTTCTACATGACACGAGGCCATAATTCTACATCAATGAAAATTCTTTTCTAATTCTGAAATTTAAACATAATATGTCGTATATTTTAATTTTCATTGTAAATATTATTATACTCCTTTTGTTTTCTATATTTTCATGGAAAATTTAATATTCATACACATTTTGTTTGCGTTTAATTAATTACTTTACTATTTACTAATAAAACTTATTACAATAAACACCCTCCACGTGCTTCTATTGCATTCATCTCTTCACTTATGGAATTACGTTATCACAAGTAATTTTCAATGCTAATTTTTCCCACCCATCACCTTCAAATGTATTTTTAGCGAAAGAAATTTACCATGAATTTAATATTCGTGTCCTTTAAGCATAATTTTCTTTTATTCAAATTCTTAAAAACAAATAACGAAAGAATGAAGAGAAATTTGAAATAAACTAAACGAAAAATACATTTTAATGGAATTGTAAATCATTTTAGCAATTCCTGCTGTTGACATATCCGATTTTTATCCTCCTCGCAGTTTTTAGTTTTGTTATTGTATTTTCCCTTGTACAGTGAATTGAAAATTATAAATAGAGAAAGAGAGAAATAGAAAGGAAACAAAAATTCTGCTTAAAGGAGAATATGAACAAGAAAATGATATTTAGAATAAACATTCAAATACAAATACAAACACAATAAGTAACTAAAAAGAGCTAAAAAAGAAATCAACTAAAATTTCTTACACACGCAAACACTCATAATCACATACACCCACATATAGGCATATAGACATATGTGTATGTGTTACAAGTGTTACTTGGACAACAAGTTATGACAAGGTAGTAGAGTAGAGTGTGGCATTTTGATAACAAGGACTTATATTAACCCATTATGGTTATTATAGTATGAGAGCACAAAAACTAAAGCAATAAAGATCATTTTCAAATTTTGCATGTAATAATCTTATATGATTTTCGACAAGAAAACCAATTTTAAATTCCAAAAAAAAAAAAAAATATTAAGGCTGCAATTATTATGGACTTTATTACTTCAGGGATTAAATTTATTTTTATGAAGAAAAATGGAATGTTGTAGCAAAAATCAATTTTTTTATTATCTAACTAGAACTGGTCTTTGCACAATGAAGATATTAAGTCAGGGATGGAACATTTTATTACAAAAAAATAATTTTATTGATAGTTTTTCATTCACTAAAAAACATGTGCAAAAGTCAATCTTATCCATAATCGACTCTGATCATCCTGCATGATCAATTATGATTCTAGATAAATACTTTTTCTGTAATTATCGTCAAATTGCGATCATACGATACATTAATATTGAAAAACAAAACGAAACATATTTTTCGAAGTTCGAATCGATATCTGATTTGAGTCAATAAGTATAAACTAGTTGTTTCGTTTAAAGAACGTTATCTACGTCCTGAAGGCTTTAGTAAAAACTCTATTTCATTTTGATTCAATTCTTGTTTAGATCTATTTCAGTTCTATTTCATCTCTAGTTCAGTTCCAATTCAGTTCTAGTTCAGTTCAAGTTCAGTTCTAGTTCAGTTCTAGTTCAGTTCTAGTTCAGTTCTAGTTCAGTTCTAGCTCAGTTCTAATTCAGTTCTAGTTCAGTTCTAATTCAGTTCTAGTTCAGTTCTAATTCAGTTCTAGTTCAGTTCTAATTCAGTTCTAGTTCAGTTTTAGTTCAGTTTTAGTTCAATTCTAGTTCAGTTCTAATTCAGTTCTAGTTCAGCTCTAGTTCGGATCTAGATCAGTTCTAGTTCAGTTCTAATTTTAATTACCCAATGACTTCTGGACTTCTTGGAATATTAGGTAACAAGTCCATACTGGAGCATTATAATTAATTATAGATGAGCAAACCGTTTTGTTTGTAGCTGCTTTAGACGTCACTGTGAAGGCATGAGCTGAGAAAATGAATAATCTATCGACTGTACACCCAAACGGGTAATTAACATTCAAACTTCATCGACTACGACTTTATAAGTTCTATATTTCAGTTCTTTGCTTAATTTTGCAAATCGAGTTCTAGTCCATTTATACTTAAAATCTGGTTTGGTTTATTTTCAGTTCAGTCATAAAGAAAACGATGACTATAGCAGCATTTTGAGAAATGTTAACACCTTTAATATCATATTAAACAAACTGAAACCGGAAAATATTCCGGTTCTAATTCAATATCAGGTTATTTACATTAAGTTTATTATTAAGACTAATGAATAGTGTACACAGATATACACTCAAAAAAATTATATAAAGTAAGGGAGGATTAGGCTTTGTACATCTAGAGTGAAAAATAAGCAAGTGCTTCCAATGTCCAATCCCAAGATGTTTAATAATATAATTTTTGAATTATCCATTCCTGTTGTAAGTATTTTCACTTGAATTCATTCGTATAGAAGTAAGAAGGTTTATATTCATACTTCTAGCAAAGAAAAAAATCTAAAAAATACTAATAAATAGTTTTCATAAAAATATTTTTGTTCCAACGTAAAACAAAGCAGAAAAACACCAACAACAAAAGTCCAAGTACTTTGGCAATTCATAGTTGTTTGTGTAACGTGTAATCAGAAGTCTTTGTTAGTTTGAACTCTGTACAAATAAAATAAATACATACACAAAAACACATACACTATTATAAGTAAATTATACAATACAAACATGAAAGTACTTGACAATAAACAAATGTTTATTGTTCTCCCTATATAGACATTCATACGCCCTCCACTCGAAAAAGATAATAGAGAAAAGGATCATAAACCCTGATACAAACGTAAGTTATGAACAAAATAAGCCAAAAACTTAAGTTATTAAATCTACAATAGAAAATATTGAGACAACAATAAAATGTAGCAAAGTAATTCACTTAAATTATGAATGAAGGAAAAAAGTGAAGGTTAATTTTGATATTCTTAAAATGGTAATTAATATATGTCTTTTTTGTAATTGTTATATTTAAAATAAGTAATATTGTTGTATTCGTCTGTTCCGAATCTGAAATACCTTCCACCATTAATTGTTGCGAATTTCAATAGAATTGATTTAAGTTTAAAAATTTTATGGATTTAAAGTTTTTTTCCGAGAACAAGACTTAAATGTCAACTGTATCAAAATATGGAACGATTTTCTCCAAGAAAATATCATCAACTAAAAACAAATAAAAAAGTAATCGTGACGATTTTAAATTAAATTGGTTCATATTCATATAATAGTTTTATAAGATCAAATTCGTTTTCCGAATAGGGTGATTATATGGGAAAATTATGATTCGTCAGATTAATAACATATATTCAAGAGAGCTAGAAAAATAATTGTGCCGAATTTCAAAGAACTCGTCGTTTTTTACATGTGTTAAAAGGTCAAAAACATTTTCCGGAAAGGGATCATATATGGGAGCTATAGCAAAATATAGACCAATATTGTTCACATTAATAATATACATAAAAGTCATTTGAAAAAATCAACGTGCCGAACTCCAATGGAATCGGTCATTATTTAAATATTTTTTAAGTTCGAATCCGTTTTCCGGGTAGTGGCGATATATTAATAATATATATTTAAAACAGTTAGAAAATCTTTTCTGTAAAATTTCAACAGAATTGGTTCATATTTAAGAGTTTTAAAAAGTATAAACCATATTCCCGCAAGGGGCGTTATATGTGAGTTAGGTCAAATAATGACCCCAGCACAATCTTGTCTCTTTGGGTTTTTATTGCATTAAAATATAACACGCAGGTTTTGTGGTGTATCAAAATGTTGTATATTTTATGCTATAAAATATCCAATTTTTATTGTTTTTGCACGATGATGAAGAAAATATGAATGTTTTTTATAGTGTTTAAATCCGTTTACCTTCTGATTTTAAATAATATTGTCCAGGACAATAGCAAATAACGTAGGTTTCATTGAATTGGGACAATTATTTAGGCGTTCAGACGAACATAACCAAATCGACTATGATTTTGATTTAATGCAAGAACATATATATTTTATGGGGTCCGAGTTGATTCCCTCTTAATGTTACATACGAAATGACAATGTTAATGTACCCTCATCACCACTTGTGGTGGTGGTTACACCCACCTTTAAGTATGCCATTCGATTAAAAATCAGTTTCTCTTGACACTTGACATAATATTACATTTTTTATTCTTTGGAAATGAATTTGTAATTTTTGACCTGCACTACACTACCAGGATCTATAATCCTCCAAATCAACTCAAAAGAGCTCAGCACTAAATATGTGATATCTGTAACAGTTCGAAAGTTACTTATTTACTTCGATACACACTGTTTATCGCTGATAACATGGATCCTATAATATTCCATAGAATCTATATAAATTCTGAACTGAATGAAACTTTTCTATTAAAAAT
The DNA here is from genome assembly GCA_004302925.2 of Cochliomyia hominivorax. Lineage (NCBI taxonomy): Eukaryota > Metazoa > Arthropoda > Insecta > Diptera > Calliphoridae > Cochliomyia > Cochliomyia hominivorax. The sequence goes on from PYHX02000158.1 coordinate 51,234,168, forward strand.
GTAACAATGTTATAATTTTTCAATGCAAAAGTTATCGATATTATAATTTTTTTTAATATTTTATCAATATTAAAAATGTTCTACAATTTTTCTATCAGAAAGTTATAATATCACAACAAGAGTGAAAAGTAATAATATGATACGAATATTATAACTTTTCAATATAAAAGTAACGTATCTTGTTTCACATCCAAACTGAGACACTTATAGATGGGGCGAGGAAGAGATTGGATACGATAGAAGAATCTACGCATGGGCACGCGTAGATTCTTCTATCATATCCTAACGCTGCAGATAAGGAGAGATAAGGTGACGAACCTTCCTAATATAACAACTAAAATACTAAAGAAATTATAATTAGCTTTTCTCCTTTTAAGGCAGCGAGACAGATGGTATTTTCCCAGCTCTCCTACAAATAGGGGTGGATCTAGTATCAACTCTTTTTGATGGAATTTATAAGGCTTGTCTAACTTAGTCTTATTCATCTAGAAACTGGCATGAGGAAAGGGTAGTGTTTGTACCTAAACTTGGCATCGTCAACTTTTTTAGGCCTTACAGGTCAAATCTTAACGGACATAACCCAACTAAGGGGAGTGGACTAAAGGAAATAAAATCCATACATGTTACCAATTCAAATGGGAGCTCACAACAAGCTGAAATAACGGCTTAGGTGAATACCAGTGGTTATAAGATATCCCTACGCAGTTGGTATCTTCTCCTCAATCTAACCTAACCTAACCTAACCTTTGATTTATTCAAAGAAATGTTATCGCTATTTATTTTGTCTTTTTTGATGAAGGTCACTTAAAATTCGTAATAACAGTGTACAACAACATCACATATTTTTACTAGATTTCACTCCTGTAAAACACACTGATAAAAATGTCAGTTTGTATTTATTACTTACAGTGTATTAGTATTTGGTTTACTTATGTGTTAAATATTTATGTAAATTTTAAATCTGTAGAACACAAAGGACAAAAAGACAGCAAAAGGATTACAATAATATAAAGAATTGTTTGTGCCAAACCATTTTGTTTACAGAGGAATGAAGATCTTATAATATGTTTAAATTTATGTGTTTGATTAAATTTTGTATGTATGTGTGTAAATTAAATTCACATGATTATATATATATTCATACATATATATGCAAAATTATATTGTTGTATTGAATTCACAATTTAACTTAGTAAGTTTTATATGTATCGGACATTTTTAATAAAATCTCAAAAATAAAATACATATAATTCTTATATATCAATTACATACAAACACATACCAATACATATTTATGAGATTTTAAACGTATAATTAGAGGGACTCAGAATGTTCAAAAAAAATATTTTTTGTTATACTCTTTCGTCACTGCAAGTATATATATGCATCAAATTTAAATCTGAGCCGATTTATCTATGTCCGTCTGTCTGTTGTTTGTACGTTTGTACATTCGCAATATTTGACAGAACTCAATGAAATTTTGCCAGAGTATTTGTTGTTGTACTAAAAAGTTTCCTTTTTAAAATCAGTAAAATCGATTTAGTATATTAAGAGATAAAGACCGATATCTGAGGCAACTTTTAAGTTCAAGCAAAGAAAAATTGACAAATTAAAACATACAGTTGCCATAATATACAGTTATATGTACCTCATTACTATAGAAAAAAGTTATGGCCAAAAATATAGCTAATTTTATAACACATTAAGTGTTCCTCCGTCATGCTTAAGACAAACTGTGTATGTTTATGACTGTATTTGTAATGTACGTACACTGTATATGTACGCAGTATAACGTATTTATCTCACACGCGTATGTGGTGGAGGGTATTGAAGATGACCCAAAGCTGAATATAGTACAAATGTAGCACTCGTTAGCTTTTTATTCAGTAAAATCAATAAATCGTTAAGAAAATCCTACTGCCAAAAGTTTTGTTATCGATAACTGCTCTTTAGAAAGTTATTTTAATTTAAGTCAAAATTTTTAAATATTAAAATATATATCCCTAATGTCTGTAATTCTGTAACCACATCCGTTTTCACAATATAATTTTGATGAATATGAATTTATTGAAAAATTAAATCCCTAAAGAAGAAAAAATAATGTCGTTTTTTTTTGTTTTACGAACCGAAAAATAAACCAAATTAAATTTGTTTAAAAATTCATGTCATAAAGTCAGTCAGTGAGAATTGGAGATATAAATGATATGGATTTTTATTTTATACAAAATATTTAATATTGCATCAGTAGTTAGAATCAAGTAAAAGTTGTAGTCGATCAAGCTCGACTATTTAGCACACTGTTGGTTATTAATGGTAGTTACCAAAAATTAATAAACGACTCTCGTATATATGTATTTTCTAATGGTACTTATATGAAAGGAGGATTTGGATTTTTAATAATACTGGAGGAAATTATGCACCGATCCTCGTAAAAGTTCGTGCATCGATTTTTGCTTATATTTATCCTAATTCGATCAATTCTTATAAGAATACCAACGTATATGTAAGACTAAAGCCCTTCAAAGTGGTATTTTAAGGTTGCATGGAACTTATATAAACGATGTGCATCGTATAAGTTGGCACATAATTTAAGAATATTATTTGATTCATATGTCTCAAATTTCGCTTTATATTAAGGACTTTTAATGACTTAAAACCCCAGCTGAGATAATCATTACCAATTTTAATAGGCCTTCGGGCAAAATAATAACAAGTGCCAAGTTTCATCAACAAATCACTAAAATTTCGAACTGGCAGTGGAAAGCCAGCTAGACGGTCATCATTAAATCAATTCAGAAAGTGATTCTGAGTCGATGATAGCAAAACTTTTTCTGCCCGTTACAAACTTTTGCACAAATGCATAATACCCCAACTACCTACGGTGGTGTAAGGTATACACTTAATACTTTAAATGTTAAAATTATCGGAAAATTCATATAAACATATGTCTTGCTTTCTTATTAAATTTCGGTCTATATTTTGCTTAAGTCCTTAATGAAAAAAAATAAATTACAAAATTTTTAAAACTGAAACATTTCTTTGATATTCAGTACAATTATTGCTCTATACGTTAGAAAATATTATGAATATCGCGTCATATTTTGCTATAGGTCCCTTCCTAGAAAAAGGGGGTTAAATTTTATTTTAATTATTTTTAATATGTGAATCATGTTACAATTATCGGGTCATATTTAATTATTATTACTTTATAATTCCATTCCCCGGAATAGTGATTAAGGCCTGAAAGGATCATAAACAAAAAAAATATTTTTATCAAAGTAAGTATGTATAAAACATAACATATTTACTTCATATGCATTTATGGTGAAGGGTATTAAAGATTCGGCATGGCAGAATAAATCATTTTTATTTGGTATTTCAAAGAAAAGAAGTCGTTAAGTTTTTTACATAATAAAGGCATAAATAATAAATGAGTTGTTTTATAGGACAAAATAGGAAAAATGTCCATAATTTTTAAGTGCTGCTAACAATAACTAAATATTTAATTGAAATCGGTATCATTTTTCATCACAACGATAACTTTTCTATAGAAAAGTCATCACAACGATAACTTTTCTATAGAAAAGTCATCACAACGATAACTTTTCTATAGAAAAGTCATCACAACGATAACTTTTCTATAGAAAAGTCATCACAACGATAACTTTTCTATAGAAAAGTCATCACAACGATAACTTTTCTATAGAAAAGTCATTACAACGATAACTTTTCGATAGAAAAGTCATCACAACGATAACTTTTCGATAGAAAAGTCATGACAACGATAATTCTTCATCACAATGATAGCTTTTCTATCGAAAAAGTCATCACAATGATAACTTTTCTACAGAAAAGTCAAGTAATCTATATTTATCATTATCAATCTAAATTTTATCATTTAATTTTAATTGACTTTTTTCTCATCAAATTTCTAGTGAATTATATTTAATTGTTTAATGTCACTTTCACTTTTTTCACTTGTTTATATATGAGATTTATTTATTTTTTTTTTTAATTTATCTTTACACCCACATTGACATTTAAATTGAATTCTTTTTAGTGAAAACATGTAAAACTTAATTTACATCATCAATACCAGGAGACAATAATTTTATTGTAAATGAAAAAAGGAAACATTTCAAAATAAAACATGAAGAACTGAAATGTGAATACACGTTGATGTTGTAAATTTACGTTAAAAGTTTTATCAAATATTCATTCATTCGTATACGTATCTTGTAGTTTTTTTTGTTCTTTTTAACGTATTTTTTAATTAAGAACAATGTTTTCTGTTTTTATTTCATGCATCATACGAAATGACACATGTTTTAAACGTTTTTGTCATTTTCCTTTTTTTCGAACAATTGGAAGTGAAACATTCGAAAAGTTTTTTATATTGATTATTGAACTGCAACGCACAGTGATTCGATTCAGGGCAAAAAATATTAAAGTATTTAGAATGAGCTAATGCTTCATGACATCAATATTGATAATCTTAATCCAAATAATTTTGAATTGTGATAGAGTCCTCTAGAGAGCAAGTAAGAGGAGAAATAAGCAAATATTAAATTTAAATAAGAACGCAAAACGTGTATTTTCATTTTAAAATTTTTGGATTTAGTTTTATTGTACAAACTCATAGATTAAATCAAAAGAGAACAGCTGTCAGTTTCAGGTAGTTTAAATAAAATATCTATTTAATTTTGTTATTTTTATACCCTTCACCACCATAAGTAGTGATATCCGCAATAATTAACAGAGCTCAATAAAATTTGGCTTGAATATTTGCTATTGTCCGAAAAGTTTTTCTAAAATTAGCACAACCGGATCTGAAGTTCTAAGTTCAATCAAAACAATTCGTAAAGCTATATGTACTTTATTACTATTCCAAAAATTATCGAAATCGGTCGGGTAGAAAAAAAGTTATAGCCAAAAGTATAACTCATTTTATGACTCATAAAGTTTTCCTTGTTATAATTTTATATAATGTATACGTTTATGAGTGTATGCTTGTGTGTGTATATATGACACATAATGTATTTATACCACTTGTTTTTGTGATGGAGGGAATTAAAGATTCGGCATAGTCGAATATAACATTCTTACTTGTTTTAATTTAATGTAATTAAACAATATTTATTTTAATTTTAAAAGAACAGCTGCCAGTTTTTAGTTAAATTTGTGAAAAACGATTTCAAAATGTTATGCACAAAAGCGTAATATTTTATTTAGACCAAAAATCAAGAATATCTAGGCGTAAGTTATAAATGTGTATATAAATATATTTTATTAAGTATACTCCCTACATTAGATATATAAACACAATAATCAAGAGAAAGTAACGTTTTAGCACTTTTTTGGAAAAAGGATATATGGGAGTTGTCTGAATCCTTTAACCAATTTTCTTCAAACCATTTTTTTATTATTCCAATATATTGTCAAGTTTTAAAAACCTTGATATAAATAACCTCTTTTTACCGATTCTTGTATGGGAACGGATCACTGTACACCGGTATAAATTATATTATTGGATTATTGAAATTTAAATCATGAAATCATGGGTTTGATCTTGAAAATGCACAATTTATGTTTGGCTATAAACTGAAGATGATCTAATTAGTAAAGTATTAAAAGGAAAAATAATGTTTATTATGGATATATAAGTAAATCAATATAGTTCTTTTTTTATTGTTAAATAAAGTCCGTTGCGTGGACAATAAATTTATGTCCCTGGAAAAAATTTAAAAAAAATACACGTAGTTTATTTTTATTTTCAAAATATATTACAATAATATATTTTTTATTTTTCATAGTCTTCTTTATTGTTTTGCTCTTAAATCCGTAGTACATTCGGACCATTAAATTCCACTCATTAAAATATCCATCCGTAAAATGTTTTTAGTTTCCTGTCAATAACTAAGTCTCACCTAAATTTCAGTAAATGTTTTCATACTAAACCATAAACTTTACATAAGTACGTATGAGTAATTTATATTTATTTATTTATATCACTCATACGCAACATGAGTTTATCAAACTGAAACGAATCTATTTATAGTTTAAATTTTATAAGAAAAGTTTTATCTATAGAAAATTTAATGTGACATTGAATTTTCTATAGAAAATGTACTGGGGCAATGAATTTTCAATGAAGAATTTATTGGGACAATGAATTTTCTAAAGGAACTTTATTGGGACATCGAATTTTCTATAGAAACTTTATTGGGACATCGAATTTTCTATAGGAAGTTTCTTGGAACATAAAATTTTCTAAAGGAAAAATTTTTTATAAAAAATTCGATGTCACAATTTTTTATAAAAAATTTTTTGTGACATCGAATTTTTTATAAAAAATTTTTTGTGACATCGAATTTTCTATAAAAATTTGTTGGGACATAAAATTTTCTATAGGAAATTTGTTGGAACTTCGATTTTTCCATAGGAAATTTGTTGGAACATCGAATTTTCTATAGAAAATTTGTTGAAACATCGAATTTTCTATAGGAAATTTGTTGGAACATCGAATTTTCTATAGAAAATTTTTTGGAACATCAAATTTTCTATAGGAAATTTGTTGGAACATCAAATTTTCTATAGGAAATTTGTTGGAACATCAAATTTTCTATAGGAAATTTGTTGGAACATCAAATTTTCTATAGGAAATTTGTTGGAACATCAAATTTTCTAAAGGAAATTTGTTGGAACATCAAATTTTCTATAGGAAATTTGTTGGGCCATCGAATTTTCTATAGGAAATTTGTTGGGCCATCGAATTTTCTATAGGAAATTTGTTGGGCCATCGAATTTTCTATAGGAAATTTGTTGGGACATTAAATTTTCTATAGGAAATTTGTTGGGACATTAAATTTTCTATAGGAAATTTGTTGGGACATTAAATTTTCTATAAGAAATTGTTTGGGACATTGAATTTTCAACAGAAAATTTGTTGGGACATTAAATTTCGATAGGATATTTTTTCGGACATTGAATTGTTTATAGAAAAAATTTTGGGATATTGAATTTTCTATAGGAAATTTATTGAGACAATGAATTTTCTATAGGAAATTTGCTGGGACAACCGAATTTTCTATAGGAAATTTGTTGGGACATTGAATATTTTGTAAGAAATTTGTTGGGACATTGAATATTTTATAGGAAATTTGTTGGAGCATCGAACTTTCGACGCAAAATTTGTCGGGACATTAAACTTCGATAGGGGATTTTTTGGGACATTGAACTATTTATAGAAAAAATTTTGGGACATTCAATTTTCGATAGAAAAACAGTTGGGACATCGAATTTTCGATAGAAAATTTGTTGGGACATTGAATTTTAGGTAGAAAATTTGTTGGGACAATACATTTTTATATTAAAAAGTTATTGTGATGTTGAATTTGTATATAAAAAAGTTATTGGGACCTTGATTTTTATATAAAAATGTTATTGGGTCATTGAATTTTATATAGAAAACTTATTCGATTTTCTATAAAAATGTTATTGGGACATTGAATTTTATATGGAAAAGTTATTCGATTTTCTTTAAAAAACTTATTGGAACAATGTAGTTTTTTTATTTTTGTTTAAAATAGAATTGAATTCTATTAACAATAGATACATTTCAAAATGTCACTGGTTCTATTTGTTAGCCATTTATATACACTTGTATATATTCCCCAAACTTGTCATGTCAAATAGTTTTGAGTGGAGATGCATAAATAACATTTTATATATAACAATTTTCTCAAAATATTTGATATTTATACTCTTGTGTGTATGAACATGTGCATGTATGTGTATGTATGTGATTGTGAATGACAGAAAGGGTAACTAAATGTGAGTAAATAAAATTCCTTGTAACTGTAACATTCACATAATTTATGGTTGTAAAATTGTCTAAGTTTCAAACTTTTGATTTTCAGGTCAGAAAAGTGTAATTGTATGAGTGTATTTGACATATAATTGATACAGTAAATACAAATTAGGGTGATATTGTGAAGAGAGATAAAATAATTATCAAATTTTCTGCTAATGAGGGAATTTGAAAAGGAAATAGAGATTTTAGAGGTGTAACTATTAACAAGGAATCTAATATTAAGTTGATATATATTTTGGTTTCTTGATTTTGTGGCACCTTATTGATTGTATTCTCCGGGTCTCTATACATTTATGCGGTTTGATTGTGTCATTGTAAAATGGTGATAATTTGAAATGCATTTCAAAAAGTTTAGAACTGTTTTAAAAATTTTAACACGTTATATGTTTCAAAATGACTGACTGACTTACTAACTGACTTGGTGAATGGTTGAGTGAATGGCTGAGTGACTGGCATTTTACATGTCATGAGCACACATCAGTGTAGTTCATTTTTCATTTGTTATTTTTATTATTTTATTTTTGACATAAACTTTTTTAAAATTAAAATAGAAAGCAAAAAGTACTATAATGTTGTGGTTTAAAGTATTTTTTTAAATATATAAAGTGCTGAGCAAAGACTTATAATTTAACAATTGCATACTTATATACACTGATGCATATTTCAACAGAAGCATATAACTTTCTTTAAAAAAATTGGAAAAAATTAAACAAGAAAATATTTAGTGGGCAAATAAATTTCTATTACATCAAATCGTTTTGAGTATTGGAAAAATGCTTCAGATACATATGTTTCAAAAAAATGAGACTAATTAACATACAGTTTTAATTCTTTTACTTGATTGAAATTATAATTTCAGTTACATGGCTTGAACAGGAGTCCATTTCCATTTACCACATTTTTGGTTACCTTTTTTGGTTTTCAATTCCATTTTAACAATGACCCAATATCTGGACTGGCCTTAGCTGCGTGTAGTTTTAAGGATTTGCATCTCTTGGTACAAATACTGCATTATTAAGGCATTATTTAACAAATCGACAGTCTGCTAAGTCTGGCCAAAAATAAGTGGACACGTTATGAAGTTTTATGAACTTCTATTTTTTGGGTTTATAAACTTCAAGTGGACCATTCCTTTAAGGTTGAACAGGTTTTCTATCATGGGACAAATTCCTTCGGCACTGTTTAACACTAGACAAGGTTTGACGACAGACCTTCGAATGCATGGTCAACATTTTGTGTGCCATATTTGGATTTTGCCGATAGTGTTTAATAATGTTTTAGGTCATTAATTTTAATCGTGTTATCAATATTTGTTTCACATTAAACATATTAATATTTGGGATAAAAGTTTTTATTCAGCATGTAATCTTTATCCATTACATCCATAAAAGTGAGGAGAGCATCCTCCAACGATTCGTTATAAATTAAGCTTATACATTTTTGTTGGAACAAAACAAAATTTTAGATTTGCCAACTGCAAAAAATACTGCGCAAACTATAACACAACCGGAGCTGAAATTACGTTTTATGTCCGAACATCATTTTATTTTACATTGTAACATGAGTAAGAGTCAGGACATTTTATATTATCCACCACCTCCATCCATTTCATATTATTTCGTACGAATTTTAGACCTTCTGTTGTTTCTATACCCAAATATATCTCGATAACATTTGGAAATAATTTGTATTTTGGCCTAGCCTATTGAAGTTGGACATATTCGGTTCAATATTTCAGGAATTTAAATGAAATTTGGCACAAGTAAGTCTTATAATATTTTAAAACGATGTGCCAAACAAAATTCCTTCCAAATACCACTTTCAAAGGAAAAAATCTTAAAAAAAATAAACAAGGGCCGGTTCATAATTTATTATAGTCCCCATATTAGCCCTCCCTCAGAAAAATTCATTTTAAAACGGTTAAATTTAATACAAATCTTAGTGTCACAAAAATGTACTTCACACTTAAGAATAAATCAAAAAGTAAAATTAAACGAGGGTCCTTCGTAAATTTCTTTTAACTACCAATGTGGTGTAGTTTATAAGATAGATGGGCTTGACCGACATTCTTTTTTGTTAGGGCATTGGCTTACACTTTAATTCCTCCCTTTTATGTCTTCATTTCTTTGTAAAATGTGAGTAACGAGTTTGGAAGTCACAAAAATATTTAGTTTATTGTTTGATTCTTGTTTTATAAAACCATTTTTTTCTGTTTTGAAATATTTCTCTTGGTAAGTTTCCGGTCGCCGTAATTCTTTCCTCATTTTAATGGTAATGCAATATTCCACGTGGAATAGCACAAGGAACATTTGATCGCATTAATTAAATTAAAAAATTTATTCTAAAAAATCTTGTTTACTTAAAAATATACCGTTGAGTTGCCTCTGATTAAAAAACTTCAACTTTAATTTTGGATGAGAACAACAAAAATAAAACAAGAATAGAGAGAAAATTAAATGTGTTTATAGGATAATGTGCCAGTGTATATAACAAAATTTTTAGAAATTATATTACTTTAATAGTTTTACTGTTTATCTAAACTATTTCATATATTTAAATAAAAGTTATGGCAAAATATTTTTCTTTTAACAAATATTCCTTTCTTTTCTTGGGCCTGTTTTCCTTATCAATCATTAAATTTAATTATTTTCATATTTCATAACAACAAAAATGTTACGAAATTGTTTTAATTGTCAAATTTATGACAAAATTGAGTTAAATTGAGTAAAATGTTAATTTTCCTGTCAAAACTGATGAAAAATAAAAGAAAACAAAATTATTTCTAAAATAACTTTTTAAATACTTTAATTTAAAGTGCAAATTCTGTTTTGTATATAATAAATCGCAGTCTGGTAAAATCGAATTTTGAGAATAAATTTGTCCAGTAGAACTTATTCTTGAGAAAGTGATTGAGACAAAATTTTGAACAACTCGCTTTTATAGTTTTTATATATAAAATAATCAATACTTGCTTTGTATGAGGGGGGAGGAGGTGTGAATATGGACCCAAAGACTTAAATAGATCTAAATATTTTCAATGTAATTTTTTTAGTGCAATATCTTGAACTCATGCAAATATTTTCATTATGTAAGTGATGAAGGGTATTTAAGATTCGGCATAGCCAAATATAGAATTCTTACTTGTTTTTTTCTTTAAAAATAATGCTTCTTAATATTTTAATGTTTCCAAGTGATTAACTTGTATACAAATTAAAAAACTTGACTTAAAAACTAACCTAAATTAAAGCTTCTTCTAGTCATATTTAGCTATTTGCCATACATGTCTGAAATGAGCATGTTTGTTTGTATTATTCTAAATAGAAATATTTTTTAGGAACCGTTAAAGTTACAGAACTATAAACTGAAAAAGGAAATTGTTTTTAAATACTTTAAATCATTTTTCTTACAAATTTTAGCAATCAACATCATCAACAGTTATGAAGTCATGCTTTTTTCAAGAATTTAACGATTTTTATATCTTTGTTATTGACATCACTGGTAGACATCAGCATTAACATTCATAATTTTGTCAGTCAAATAGGCAGTCAAGCAGACAATGACCCAAAAATCACACTTAAACAAACAGGAAATAAAAACACTACAACATGTGAAATATAGTCGAAATACATGTACAAATTTTCTACATATCTACACATATACACTCCCCTATTTTTACTTTATCTAATATAAAACGCTATCACAGATGAAACAATAAATGAAAACTTACACACAATGAAACAATAACTGTATTTTTAATATATTCCTTTTCCTTTCCCTGTATAGTTCCTTTGTCTCCCTCTTTTTACACCAGTAATCATAACTGTTGTTTGGTTATGTATGTAATATTTTATAACAAAAATAGTTTGTCTCTGTTTTCATGTTGTGTTCCATTTTTATTTTTGGTGAAAGTATATACTTTATGTAAGTATGGATGTTGTATATTGAATTTTGATGGATTAGATAATGAGTAATTGATATTATTGAAAATACATTTATAAAAAATATTCAATAAATCATGGGATAAAATTTTGGTGAATATCTAAATCTGGCAGATGTTAAAGCAACTTTGTTAGGTTTTGTTGAAGTTTGAAAAAATTTGAAAATTAATGTGATTTCATGTGATTTTTTACTGACATTTTTCTCCTAAATGCCGTTATTTGGACCTCGATTTTACCAAAAATATTTTTACTTTTAGTTTGATTTTGTTAACTAATAATTATATCCTCCACCACAAGTGGTGATGAGGATATATAAACTTTATCATTCCGTATGTAACACCAAGAAAGATTCATATCAAACCTCATTAAGAATATATTCTTGTCGCATTGTTTGTTGTTGTTCTAAGCAGATTTCTATTTGAAACCAGTTATATCGGGTCTTCAGAAAAAAAGTTATAAACCGGTATCTGAGACAAACTCAAAATTCCGGAAAAAACTTTTTCGACAAAACATAAATGGATTTAAACATAAATTTAGCTATAACATACATTTATATGTTCTTCATAGCGTGCAAAAAATCTTTAAAATCATATTAATAGAAAATACACCCCAAAATATGTTTCCGATATGGTTCACAATTTGTAAGTTAATTTAGTGAAATTTGTCATATGCATTTATTTTGATTGTAAAAGTGAAGAAATAAGATTGTGCTGCGGTAATTATTTGACCTAACTCCCATTTAACGCCCCTTCCCGGAATATGGTTTATAGCAAATGTAAGAAAAAGTGCATTGAAACAAAATTTAAACGTTTATGTTTGTTTCATCTTGGATTACCAAATACTTGGTGTATCAATAATTTGGTTTAATACTGTTTTTCGTCCAATGTGGTTGGTATAAATAAGAATGGACTTTTTTATTTTGAGGTAAATTTTGACCACTCATCTTTCATAACATGTTGAGTGAGGAAAAATCGCTTCGATAGGCGTTTCTGCACGTCGTTATAATGACGTCTGTCTCTATAACTGGCTGTCTCTCCATGAATCAAGGTGAACACAACCTCTTAAAATTGGTGATGATTGATTAAGAATTTGGGTTTTTACTGTTTTTGATTCTATTTAAAATATGACTGAATTTACTAATAAAGCAACTTCGATTGACCGTTTTTTGACACAGATAGTTCATTCTACTGTTTGCACGCTTCGTCTTTGGCACAGAAGATTCAGTTATCTGTATTAACACAGCTTGTTCGCACGAGATTTTATACACAGCGATTTCGTGTGCCTATTTTAACACCGAAACTTCGGTAGACTGTTTTAAACAACTGTTATTTAACAACAATCTTGCTCGTGGACTCCTTTTCCATGCTCCTTCCAGATGCTTTTGCTAGGCTGTTAGTGGCATTATTCCACACAGAACTAAGTGCTGCCAAATCGCTATTGCGTGAGTATGTTTTCGCAGGAAATACTGCTAACTGGGTCGTTTGTCCAACTAAATTTCCAAAATCGCTGTGATGATTCATAGAATTGGGAATCCAAGTGTAAGGTATGACCGGTTTATGAAAAAGCTATGTGAAATCATCAAAAGGAATTTTTAGGGAAACATTAAAATGTTGATTCTTAAAAGGCATTTACGTTAACAGGTAAATATATTTATGCGCCAAATGACATTAATATCATCTGACATATAATATTGTTTTTTGTAAACTTAAAGGTCTTATTTATTGTATCGCAACGGAGACCTCTGTTTATATAATTCACTCTTCACAGTTTTAATTATATATGTATTTATGTATAATAATGTATATATTTATATATCGAATTTTATGAAAGTTTGCAATAAAAAATTACAAACAGAACAACAATCAGAAATTTCAATAGCAACTATTAATGAACTAATTATGAGAAATAATTAGAACAATTAAGAGTAGTAATTCACACAGTCATGAAAGTCAATTAAAATAATTATGAAAATTAATTAAATTAATTAAGAAAATTATTATTAATTCAACTAATATTATCATTTTGATGGTGGGAATAAAATCAAACAAAAAATTAATTAATTTTAGCAATTTCATAATTGAACTTGATTTTTATTTTTTTCTGTGTAATTTATGAGAATGTCGGTATATAAATCCAATTACCCTTTATAAGTTGTATATAATTTTCTAAAAGCTGAATACTGTCTTACTTTGGACCTCATAGATCTTAACGTTCTTGGAGATAAGTCTGTCCTTGAACAATATCTAAAAGAGAAAAGCTAGACGTCAACTATTGTCTAATTGTTGACATAAAATAGATAAAAATAGAGTGAATAGAAACTGGAAGAAAGGAATCTTTCAAGTGTCAGGTGAGTCCTTCTTGGAGTTTTATGCTGGATTTGGTATAAAACATAATCGCGGGCAATATGACATGCTTTGGAAGTTCTGTTGCATTGTAACGGAATTGACCAATATTGGATACCTCCAATATCTAAGCAAAAAGTGGATTTTATATTCAGACAATATAAAAAACGTTTTGGTACCTGTAGATATAAATAAAGATATGCGGTCTTGGTTTTGCGCATTGTAATCACTCAGTGCTAAGACCATCGTCGGTTAGTCAGGAGCCCACATTACTTTGAAAATTTTTTGGAACGGATTGTATGAGTAATTTTAAATTATCTCATATTAATCATACGCTACATATGTTGTCAAGAGGATTAAGAAATTTTGCAAAAAAAGTTATTAATGGATTTTCTGCAACTCTATTCGAAAATATTTAAATGTTTATTTAACTTTTTCTTTACACAACAACATTAAAAAGATTAAAATGTTAAGGATTTTTTTCTGAAAAAAAAGGCATCCTAATTTTTCAATTTCCGCTCTGTCACACAATGTGGCAAGTTTAATATTATTGGAAGATAAATGTATACAAAATATATAAATTTAACTTTTTTGATTTATTTGTTGTATATTTAAGGAATCACTAAACATGTGTATGAGTTTAACATATTTATTTACACATCAATAATCACACATTGTGAATTTATCTTTATATATAGAAACATATGTTTGATCACTTTTATACACGACACCACATCAAGTAGTAATAAGGGTATACTAATCTTGCCATTCTGTGTGTAACGCCAGGCAAAAATCATCTCAGAGCCTATAAAGTATATATATTCTTGCATCAAATCAAAATCTGTGTCGATTGAGCTATGTTTCGTCTGTCCCATTTAAAACCAGATATATCGGTTGGTTGACCGATATTAGAAACAATATATAAATTCCTAAAATAACTTTCCAAACAAAAGGTAACTGGATTTAAGCAAAAAATTAACTATAAAATATAAAACTAGTAAATAAGTACCAATTCTATTGAAATTTGACACAATGATTTCTTGAATATATTCTTTATTGTGATCAATATCAAGTACATATTTTGCTATAGCTCCAATATAAGGCCTCTTCCCGAAAATCGGTTGTAAACTTATAAAAACATTATATGAATATGAACCAATTTAATTTGTTACCTAATTTTTTTCTTACTGTTTTGGATATATCATACTTTGTTGGCGGTTGGTTATCGGTTTATATTTGGCTAAAGCTGCCATTAAAGTCTCGTTCCCGGAAAAAGGACTTTAAACTTAAAACAATTACTGAAATTTGGCGCAATTATTGCTTTGACTATCATAAGTGTATGTTCTCGGGAAAGGTTTTTAAATTGGATCAATTCTTTAGTATGTGACAATTGCCGGTTATGACACCTTAATAATCCCATTTCCTGAAATATTTTGTTAAGCTTAAAAGGGTCTTATATATGAATCATTTCCATAAAAATTTAGACACCTAAATAATTATTTTCAATATACGTTTCAATTTCTTTAATGTATGAAAATTCTGCTTTGAACATTCATTCAAAAATCGGCAAATAAAATTGTTGGCTCGATACCAATATTTATATGTTTATACATGTTATATTCAAGAATATGTAACCATATTTCACAATAGTTCTTAGAGAGGCCTTTTTCATGCTAATTTTTGCATAATATTAGTGGTGGAAGGTATTTAAGATTCGGCCCAGCCAAATATAGAATTCTTGCTTGTTTGTTTTATTTTTAACTTTGAATTTTGTTTGTCATTAAACTGGGGCCATTAGCAAATATGTATATGTATATATGGATACGTATGAATACGTATGCTTCTATTTTCCTTTTTTGTGTTTGTGTGCTTAAAGGCATTTCCTGTTGTGTTTGTGTGTTTCTCTATACTTTTAAAAATGTATTAACTTTTGGACGTTATAGCGATTCAATGGTTTTTGTTTTAGAAACAAAAATCTGTTGAGGTTTTCAGTCATCAATCATTTGTAAGTAATTATGTATTTCAATATCTGATGAATTGAGTAGAGAATATTAGAATTTTGGTTTTCTGATTTGCGGCCGAAGTTTAAGGTTTTAATTTTTAATTTTAAATTTATTCCATACACAATAACCAATGAAAATGCTCATATCAGAATATCTACTTAAATACTTTTGAATGAGACATCAAATCATTAAATGTTTAGAGACTGTTAATAATTAATTGTGAAAATTAAAATTTAATTACGATTTTCTCATTAAGTAAATATATAAAATTAATGAATGCAAAAAGAAAAAAAAAACACACACAATTTACACCCTACACCAACGTAGGTGTTTGTGGTATTACGAGTTTGTGCAGATGTTTGTAACGTACAGAAAAAATATTGCTACCGCAACTTTAATGTATACCGTTCGACCCAGAGTCATTGTTTACTTTTTGAACTAAACACCAATAAATCAAATAATATTTTGAAATCATATAACAAACTATACGAGAATCGGTTCATTCTTTCCCCCAGAAAAGGTCCTTTAAAAGCGCACAATTCCGACATATATATTTCAACCATTATATACTAAACTTTTAATCACAAATTAGAAAACATGTTTAAACGAGGGTGGATTACTCATTTTTGATAGGTTTCATTAATAACCAACAAAGTGATGAGGGTATTAAATAGTCGGGCTTGACTATTGCTTTTACTTGTTTTTCATTAAAACGGTTTAATTAATTGCTTTTTAAATTTAACTGTTTATTTATATTTATTTACTGTTAGTTTTTCTTTATTAAAATATCTTTAAACCCTGTTAATATTATTGATTTTTTTATGAATTAGTTATCATCCAGTGTCGGTTGCGTATTAGTAATAAATATTTAATTGAAATAAAATTATTTATAACTCATACGTGCTGTTGAACCACAATTCACAAAAAAAGAAATTGTTAATAAATTTAATTATATTTTCTTTTAATAACCCAATCAAATTTGTCATTTTCAAATGTAAAATTAAGAAAAAAATAAATAATAGGAAATGAGAGCGATAAGTAATGTATGACAATAATGTCGATTTGGTTTAGGTTATCCGAAAAATTTAACAAATCAGAAAAAAAAAATATTTCCGTATAAGTTTTTGAGAAAGAGTTCTGAAATTTTTGAATCGTTTCAGAGTTGGTTTGTGTGGAAAATAGATAAAGTTCCAACATTCTGATAAACATATTTGGTATCTATTAAAACATTAGAACTTTAAACATGGAAATACTTAACATCCCAATTCGTGTAAAATCTATAATCGATAAATTAAATTTGACAAACATTTTCGGGAAAAATAAAAAAAAAAATAAAAATAAATATTTTTTTCAAAGCTTCAACTTCAGATGAACATTGTAAAAATTTCAGATATATATTTTAAAAAAGCTTTTATTCGGGACCTGGGACGTATAAAAAAAATGTTAGTTGAAGATAATTTTCCTGAAAAGTTATTTCTTGTTCTTCGGCTTAAAAACTGATTCCAGGAAAAGAAACTCCATAAAACTGCAGTGAAGTAAGATACATATTCTTGATATTAACAATAAATATTTGTATCATATATTGAAAACTTTCGGATAAATGTCTGAATTTTAAAAACCATTTATTTATGTTTCAATGACGGTAAAAAATGTATCAAATTTCCATAAAATATAAGAATCTTAAACACTTTTCCAGGAACTTAAATGGCAGCTGTATTAAAATGTACCTCGACATTGTTCAAATTAATAACATATATTTGACATAATTAGAAGAATGACAGTCTCAAA
This sequence comes from Cochliomyia hominivorax, assembly GCA_004302925.2. Lineage (NCBI taxonomy): Eukaryota > Metazoa > Arthropoda > Insecta > Diptera > Calliphoridae > Cochliomyia > Cochliomyia hominivorax. Next base: position 51,252,112 of record PYHX02000158.1, read on the forward strand.
TTTCAATAGAATCGGTCAAAATTTATAAGCCTAAAATTGTTTTTCAGAATGGGGCTTTATATGGTAGTTGTAACAAAATATTGACCGATATTGGTATAATTCAGATAGTTATATAAATCAAAAGAATTTAAGAATTTTACAAGCTCTAATTATGGAGCTTTCACTAAAATTACTTTAACAGTTCAAAAGTTACAGAATTATTAAAAAAGGATTTAGAAACACTGTGTTACCTTTAAAGGTATTGACGGTTTTCAAGAGCAAGCAACATCAACCGTCTGTTTAGATCAAAGTACACAGGCTTTAATGTAGCACTTTTCACATTTTTGGTGCGGTTTCAAAAGCTAGCAGAAGGATGGATAAAAGAAGTGATTAACAGAATGACGAATTATTCATCAGTGCTTTTTTAAAGTAAAAAATACAATATTTTTTCTTGAGAGTTTTATTGATATTTTTGAAAAAAGGTGAAATTATCTCCGCATATTCGCTTGCGAAAAAAATTAATGTTTTTTCTGCGATTGTTTTAAAGATATGTCCACGGAGCTGTTTTAATTTGCTAATAATCAGAAAAATATAGTCTGTAAAAGTTGATGAATTCATTAAGATCTTATACAAATTTCATTTCGTTTTTTAGCTCATTAATATCCTTATAAGACTAAAAGAATGTTCAAATTTCAATAATATTTATCCTCGAATGGCAGATGTTCCATTACAATTTGACATCAATAAGAAGTTTATGTGTAATTGTTAGTAAGGGCCGACTTTATAAAAATATTAACGTGAAAATTATAAAACGGACGTCTAAGAATTTCAATGATTTTTGATAAATTTTAAAAATATAATGATACATTTATGAGAGACTTTTGCATAATGGAATGATTTTCTGAAATGTGCTTATATGAGAGTAACAGAGAGATGACCATTCAAATTTAATTTCTTTCTTATAAACATCTTCCAAAACTTGGAATTTAATTATATTAAATATTTTATATCACAATTCCTATATTTTTTTAAAACTTATGCTCTTTAAAGTGAATATCGAAAATAGGTCGGTAAGGGAGCAAAGGTGAATTTTGGGCCGATCTAATATAATACCTATTTGCGCCATATTAATTAAAATGTATTTTTATCTGTGAGTTTCATAAAGTTATAAATACGATTTTCGGAGGACTTTAGTGTGATAACTACATGAAATATTGAACATTGATTGATTCAGAAATTAATTCTAAGTCGAACCGAAGGTGGTTGGGGTATTAGGCGTTTGTTCTGATGTTTATAACATGCAGAAGATATGACGTAACACCCAGTTTTAAGTATACTGTACGACACAGAATCACTTTCTGAGTCGATTTAGCGATGTCCGTCCGTCTTTCTGTCCATGTAAACATTGTGAGCAATCTAGAGGTCGCATGTTTTGCCAAAGGACGAAAATTGAAATTGAGCACGTTCTGTCCAATACTTCAGGTTCCTCGTATACAAATGTTATTCCCAGAATGGGGTTTAAAGGTCATAAAAATCTTAAATATTTAACTCGTATAATTTTCTAAAACGATGTGCCAAAATATGCGAGGGTCTAAATTATAAAATTAAATTATACGAAGGCAGTTCATTAACTTTTTATATCTACCATTTTTAACCGACGATGTGGTGTAGGGTATTAGATAGTCTCGCTTACATTCATACTTGTTTTAGATAATTTTTATTTTTAAAAAACAATCTTTTTCCAATGAATATTTTACTGGACTTTATTTATAAAATTGTTTTTTATTATCGGTTGTCATTTGTGATAATCATTTCGAATTAATTGCATTTGAATTAAATTTAATACAAATATTAAAAATTTCTTTTGTTTTATAATTTTGTGGTAACAATTTGTAAAAAAAATATTTTAATAAGAATAAACCACAAATTAATTGAATTTTAATTCATTTTGAAATAAGTGAATGTTTTCTTTTTTTTCATTTTCAGAAACTTTAAATTAAATACTGTTTACCAAACTTATGAATTATTGAGGGATATCGAAATGTTAAATATTATTTAACCATAATTAGCTTCTTAATACTAATACAGACATTATTTCTTCAAAATATTGAATAATTTTATTTACATCATTCTTCTTGGATAATATTAAATAACACAGAAACAAACAAACAAATTATATTATTATTTAATTATATTGTATTTTGTAATTATTTTTGTTTATTAAAATAAACAATAAAATGAAATCTTTATCATCACAATAACGTAATATTTTCCATGAATTATCTCCTTTTTATTATTGTTCTTTTTTTATTGTTGTTTTTGTTGTTGTTATTGGTAAATAATAAATAATTGATCAAGTACACAAATAATAAATAAATAAAGAAAGAAATTAAGTATTTGTTTTTGTTGTTACTTTATTTCCTTTAAGTATGATTGAAGGTTGTAAATTTCATGTGAAATATTACATTACACAAAATTACACATACACACATTCAACTCGCACATACTATAATTATTTACGGTTTGTTTTTGTACCCTACACAAATGCAGGTGGTTGGGGTATTTTGCGTTTATTCTGATATTTGCGACATATAGAAAAAGTGATGTAAAACCTGCCTTTAAGTATACAGTTTGACTCAGAATCAATTTCTTAGTCGATTTAATGATGCTCGTCCGTCCGTCTGTCTGTATGTCTGTCTGTCTGGTTGGCTATCCATGTAAACGTTGTGAATATTCCAAAAGTCGCAATTAGTAGATTTCTTTATGAAATTTGTTATGTTATATGTTATTTGTTTTCTTAAGGTAGACGCCTATTGGAAGTCGTCTTATTCAGTCCAATTTTTCAAGTAGCTCCCATAAAGACCATAAAAGTCCTAAATATTAAGCGGTTTCAATGAAATTCAACACTTATATGTCTTATGATATTCTTAATGCTTATACCAAAATATGTGACGGCCGGTCTATTGCTTCTCTAAGGTGCTTTACAAGTCCCCTTTTAAATATCACTTTGGATGACATAAATCTTACATATTCCCCCCAAAAAAATAATTCCCACAGTCATAAATTTTACATCGATCTAAGTAGGGTATTACATAGTCGGTATTGAACGATTATAAAATTTTACTTGTTTTTTTCTTGTATACGAAATCGTAAATAAGGACATTAATAACACGCAAACATTTAACAAAACCCCGAATATACATATTCATATGTATGTTATATACTGATATGTAACCAATACATACAATGATGATTGTTTTATTCGTGTACGTAAATTTAACAAAAAATATAAATTCTGAGAATTCAATTCCCTCCGATAATTAAAATCATCTCACATATTTTACGGAACAATAAAATTTTTAAGGTTAAACAATTTAAAGTGTTGGGATTTAGTTTGGTATTTGAATATATGAATTTTATTTCTTTTAACTTTTAAAAAAGACCCTACACATTTTATTTTATTTTGCTAAAATTTGAATCGATTTCTTTTTCTTTCTAAAATATTGGGTCCAATAGAAGCTGGACTTTATTTTAATAAATCGATATTTGTTATGATCCTTTTCAGTTCATTATTTTAAATCGGCAATATCGGTTCAGCAGTACAAAAGTTATGGTCCGATATCTAAGACCGAATTTTTGTAATAGTGAAAACTAATTGAACAGATTTATATTTAAAGCACATTTAGTTTATTGTTGTACTAAATACAATTAAGAATCAAGTAAGAATGCTATATTCGACTATGACTTATCCTTAAAACCCTCTACACTAAATGCATGTGGTGTAAATGCATTAAGTCAATTCACCTGTAAGAAGCAATGGACCGACGTTTGCATAATTTGGCACATTGGTTTAACATATCATAAGACTTATATCGGTTAAAAATTTCCTTTATAGTATAACTTAAATGAGCTTAAAACCTCACTTCAAGGGGACATTTGTATGGGAGACACTTGAAACATTAGACTGAATGTGACCAAATTCAACATAATTTTTCCAAAATAATGATTCATTAAAATATTTAAAAAATGCGACCTGTAGAGTGCTCACAAAGTTTACATAGACAGCTAGTAGGACGGATTCTGAGTCGAACACATAATATTCCAGCCACATATGGTGGTGTAGGGTATAAATAATTTGTGCTGGGCCCAAAATTTGACCTAATACCTACATTATACCCCTTCCCGAAATAGAGTGTTAAGCTTAAATAACTCTTAAAGCTGTTAAATATTTTTAATAGCTCTCACATAAGACCCTTTCGCGAAAAAGAGTTCTGACCTTATATAATGTATACGTTTGTGAGTGTATATATGCATATGTATATTACAACCTAACGTATTAACTTCACATGAACTTGTGGTGGAGGGTATTGAAAATTCTTACTTGTTAACGATTTTATTTTATGTCAAATATCATAATTTTTTGTAAATTTCCACAGAAATTCTTACAAGTACAGCTGCCAAATATCTTCGAGAATATAGAGAATGTAGTAAAATAATATATTTTAATGTTGACATTAAAATAAATTTCCATTCTCAATTTCTCCCACCATTTCAACAACCAATTTACATCCAACATTTTTAATTAATTTTTCTCTAGAAAAAATATTTTTTTTATTAAAACCATATTTTTAGTAACATTTATAAATAAGAATTGTGGTTTTAAGCTGCAAATATAAATTAACATTTATGTTGTTCTACATTTTTCTGTTTTTGCCAAAAAAATTTAAAAATTTTTCATAAATTCACCATCGTATATTCATGCAGTTAATAATTCAAGGTTATCAAAATACCAGAAAGAGTAAAAAAATAATGAAAAGCAAAATTACAACATCCTTTTTTTGGTGAAGACTGGAAAAATGTATGAAAATAGAAGAAACACGTTGCCTTTAACTAACCGCATTTTATTTGTGAATTTTTATAGTTTTATATTTTACAATATTCGACATTTTTATTCATCTTGCCAAGCTCTTGCAGCTGAAATAAATCATTATGTTTTTTGCTAAAGTCCAACAGCTTTTATGGAAATAATAAATTTGGAATGGTATGTTTTATAGGCAGCTGTACTTTAATCGACATCGATAGTTCAATAAAGAACATGTTTATTTGTCAATTCTTCATTTGACACAACTCGTTAAAAGGGATAAAGACGTTTGACAAGATACAACATCTGATTATTGATCTTATTGAAAAATATTCTCAATTTACTCTAAAAGAACTACAGGGTTGGAGAATTTGTAAGGGAAATATTTTCAGACACATTATGTTTTTATATTTATTAAACTGTGTGTAGAAAATTTAATTACATAATTTTCAGTTCTTCATTAGGGAAAAAGATTATAATTTTTAATAAAATATATTGAATCCATTACAGCTTTAAAATGTAATAATATGTTTATCATTCCATAAGTGACATCCACAATGAACAATTAAGTAAAATACAATACAAATTTGGCTACAAAGGCTTCACAAATTTTCATATAAAAAATAATATGGATATAAATCTATTTTCTCTGAAATAAATGTTTAGTTCTTCAATAAGTATTTAAACACCTAAATGTAATATTTCCTTACAATATCCTTGTTAGTACAAATATCTTCCTCATTATTTAATAAGAATTATGTCATTTTTATGATAATAAAGTTCTTTGAATTATCAGAAAAGGACAATCATATTTCTTTAAAAAAAAATCTGCATAAAACATGTCCATTTTGTAAAGCTCCTTTTTGAATGTCCACAATTGCCATTTTGGCCAACAGATATAAAAAGACTAAAACATTAACATTTGCATACTTTTACTTCCGCTAACATAAATATTAGTCTTTTGGTCACATTCAAGTTTTTCACTTTTACATTTGCAAAAAGCAGAGAGGAGAAAGTCTAAGAGAATGAAATTGTTGAAAAAAGGATTTTAATATCATCATTCACACTGTTGTTTACCCACATGTCTGGCTTTTTTCGAAAGGGAAAATTTTCAAAAAAATTCACTTTTTATACTTTATTTTCTTTTCATTTCACTTTATTTCCTTTTCTTTATAATTGTTGTTTTTTTCATTTTTTTCGAATAAAATATTTCCTTTGGTATTTTGTGTGGTAACTAGTGCAACTGACTTCCGTGTTGGCGATTTGTCTACGCCCCAAATGACCATTTGGCAACAAAAAGAACTTTAGATTCTTAACTTCAAATGCACAGATATTGAGAGGGAGGAGTGTTTGTTTTGCCACTTAAAATGGAATTGACTACAAAAAATGAAGATTTGCATGTTGATAACTTTTAAAAGTTGAAAAGAATTTTAAATAATTTTTCTGTTTATTTTTGGTAATTAACTTTCATTCGAACGTAAAACACTTGTTTATATCTCATTTACATTTACATTTTAGGTAAATGAGTTTTGGTGTAGAAAATGTAAAACATTTATTATACTTTTTATTTCGTATTAAATTACAAGTAATGGAGATGAAAATACTGCAACAGATAAGAGGTGTCGGGGAAGAATGGACTTAACTATAAAGTAGTAACTAATTTTCAACAAGATAATCGATAAAGTTTTTTTCACACATTCATTTTTCGTCACTTGTGGTGGAAATCACACATTAAATATTTGAGATTTTATTTTAACTGTAACAAAGGGATACACAATATAGTTTTATGGTCCGAGGCACCATGGTACAATAATACTGAGCACTTGTAATTGTCCTTAGAAGTTACCTTTTTAAAAAGATAAAGATATAAAAGTACATTAAAAGAAATATACCGATATTTAAAGTAGACTATAAATTCGAGAGTTAATCATCCGTAGAATTTTTAATTATAAATTGACAAATTGAATAAAATATTTCTATAAGATTAAGTTATATGTACCTCAACAAAAAATATACAGCTGCGGTCGAAATAAAAGCAACACATACATATGTCTTTTTTAATGAGTCATAAAAGCCATTTGAATAAAAAATTATTATTTTTTTATGGTTTAATAAAATCAAAAATAAGTTAAATAAAAAGAGAAGAAGAAACAAAAACATTTCTATTCATTATCTTTCTTTACAGTTATTTTTTCCAGAAGAATTGATAAAACTTGAAGTCAAAATAATGGCACCAATCGGTTTCAAGTACAACAGAAAACCAAAAATAAATAATTGTTGTTTAATTTAATTTAAGTGGCGTTTTATCGAACTGAGCTCACTTTTTTCTTGTTTGTAATAACAGCTGAATAGAGCCTTCCTATGGAATTTACTACATTCTGGCACATTTCCAGGACGATTAAGTTCCATGCCTACTCAAAATTGGTTCACTGTTATTGGTCGGTTTAATTACAGACCACTTCTTTTATGTGTATGTAAAAAAATATTTATTTGATTACATCGGGAGACTGGGCAGATCATTCCATTTTAGTAACTCCCTTATCCTAGAACCACTTCTTAGCTCTTTTGGTGGTATGTTTTGGTCTTTGTCTTGTTGCATGGCCCAAATCAGTGACATTTCTTCATGCTACCGCATGCATCTGTTCATATTTTGACACATTCATAATATTTGTAATACGGTAAATAGGTCCAATATCATGGTACGAAAGCAAATTCATAACACTAGAAACCGTTTTTGATCTAGACTTTGATTTTATTCCATGCTAGAAGGTCTCCTTACAAATAAAAATATTTTGGAATCATTGATCCACAGTTTATTACTTTTAGCAAACTTTAATCTATTTGAGACATGCGGAGCAGTTATAAGGGGGATTTTTTATTAAGATGCCTTCAACGGTTCAAATGTAATATTATTTTCAAAAGAAAAAAACGATTTAGTCACACTGTAGACAAGTAGATTTTCAATATTTCAACTGTACAAGGGAATCTAATCTAATGTTTTGTTCTCAAATATACAATTTTCAAAATTTCTCAAAAGTGTTTTAATTAAATTTGAAATAAATAGTTAAGTAACTTGGATTAAATGGACCAAAATGTTCAGAAAATACATACACAAAAACACAATAAAAATTTTTATACCTACAAACAACAAAATTAATGTTCCTTGTTCTACAAAATTAAAAAGTTTTATTTACAAAATATTTTTGAAAATAATTTTTATTAAAAATTTAGAAAAGTAAATTGGATATTTCAAAGCTGGAAAATATAAGCAGATTTAAAATAAAGTATGTAATTGTCACAGGTGTCTTTAAAGAACTAATATTTTCGGAACATGTTTTTGAAAATTTTCTCAGGTTTATTTTGTTCTTGGGAATTTAAGAAAAAAATGTCAGTTTCTGGATTAGAATATCAATTATTCTATAAAATTAATGTTTTAATAGTTCTCTAATGAAAAAGTGCTTAAATTTTAGTATTAATAAATATGTATCCTTCATTCGTTTCTGGCGAATCTTAAATATCTTCTATGCAAATGTGATTCGATATTCTGAAATTCAGAGTTATTTCCTGATTTTATTAAAATATTTTAATTTTAAGTTCTTTTTTAAACATAAAACTTCACTATTCCAGAATTTTTTCTAATATTTAAATGTGAATTAATATTCTTAAAATTCAAATTTGCGTCAAATTTATTTTAGCTGAATTCTATTGAAAAACGTATATTTCAGAGTTTTATAAACTTTAGTTTTTGTCTGAAAAATAAAGAGAGTTATAAATGGGTTTTAGTCTAATATGAGTCAATATTCATGAAATTACTATATTTAAGATATTAAAAAGAAATAGTGCTAAGTTCTGGATGGAATTATTATTCTGGATGGAAATATTATAGTGTTTTAAGCTCTCTATTCCGGAATGGGATCTTATTGATAAATTAATAACACATATTAAATACAGTAAGAACAATTATTTTGCCGAATTTAAATAGGACGATTCTGTATGTAAAAGTTTTATATGCTTTAAAGTTTATTCCGAACAAGGTCCTTTACTTTACTGTAATAATTCAAAATTGCGATCAATTTCACATAATTATATTCCATTAATCCGATTTAGATGCGACTTGCTATGATGATGATGCTAGTCAATAGCGATTGGAGAATTTAAAGAAATTTGCCCAGATTGTTTGTTTTTGTTCTAAAAATGTTCTTACTTAAAAATAGGAAACTTGGAAACGTTTTCACATGGAGATATTCTCGTTAAAATGTTGAATAGTTATTCATTCATTCACTTTTGACATTTTAACAAAAAAAGCTTTAATTCCTTTAAAATTTTCATGATATTAAAAATATTATTTTAAAGTTTTCACATTTTTTGCTTTTTCGACATTTTATGCTTTTGTGAAAAGTTTCACAAACTGTTCAATATACATGTATATACATGTATATACATGTATATACATGTATATATGTATATACATGTATCTGCTGTTATTTATTTGTGACACGGAAATTACCTTAAAATTTTAATTGTTCAATTCTCTTTAGAATTGAAATCATTTGCAGGTAAAAATCAAGTCAGAATGCTATATTTGACTGTGCCGAAACTTAAATACTCTCCATCAATATATGGAAGATAATTATCTAGAAATCTGAATTATTGCCAAACAAGTTTCATTAATTAAAGACAGTTTAAAAATTTATATTCATATAATAGTTTTATATGCCCAAAACAGATTTCCGATAAGGGAGGTACAGCAAAATATGGAGCGATATTGTTCATATTAATAATAAATATTCAATACAGTTAGGAAAACTAAAAATGTTATTTTTCGAAATGTTGAGTTTGTCTCAGATATCGGCTGGGTTTAAATAGAAAACTGCTTAGGACAACAATTAATAATGTGTAATCGGAAAATTATTTTAGGCGAAAAAATGTTTCCAACTGACGAACGCAAATAAATCGACTCAGATTTTGAATTAATAAAATTCTGAAATGATTCCTTCTTGGTGTTATATACGGAATGACAAAGTTAATATTCCCTCAATACCACTTGTGGTGATGGAGGGTATAAAAATCATCATGTAAATTGCTTTTTCATTTAATGAATGTCTGAAAAAAGGTTTCAGGTGAATAAATATCAACAGCATTATTGTAATCAAGATACAACGCTAATAAGGAACTTCAGGGAAAACGTATTTTATAAAAATACGTGTTTTTAACAAAACGATTAAATTTGGGATTTAAAATTCTTATAAATAATGAAGAAGAAATAAAAAAATATTTATATTTTATACAGATAAATTTTTTACATTTAATGAAATTTTCCAAAATAGGCAACAAATCAAAAGTGAACAGCTGCCTGTTTTTTTTTGTCAAATTTGAAAAAAAAAAAAATAGATTTTTTATTTTAATATTTCTATATTTTCAGAAAACACTACTTATTTGATAAGAAAAAAGCAAAAACTGTATTTTAATTTTCTTTTATATTAAATTCAATTAAACATTTGTATAGATAATACATCAAAAGGAAACAGCTGGTAGTTTCTTCAAAAGTTTTAGAAAATCAGAGACAAAACGTATTTTTAATTTAATGTAATAATATTTCACAAAATACTTAATTTCAGTCATGGAAAAAAGCAAAATTTTTACTTAATTAAAATAAACAAATTTTGGCAGAATAAAGAAGCTTCCAAAAAGAACTTATGAAAAATGGCATTATTTTATAAAAAAAGAAAAATTAGAGAAATATGTGTTATAATACTTTTACTATACAAAAGTCATAATTACAAAATGATTTCAATTCTAGAGAAATATGTGTTATAATACTTTTACTATACAAAAGTCATAATTACAAAATTTTAGATTATTCCGATCATAATTGTGATCAATTTTTACATTTTAACTTCAGGATGTATGGAAGGTGTCTGAAACCTTGAACCGATTTTCTTTAAAATTTATATTTTTTCTTAATTATGCCAATACATAGCTCTGTATAAGTTTTTAAAACTCTGAAAAGATTACTCTATTTTGGCCGAATTTTGGATGCGGCGAAATGGTTTGCCATTATAAGCGGATTTTTCGCAATGTTTCTACAAAGATTCGGCACATCCGAATGTAGCATCCTGACTTGTTTATGATATTTATGCTTTCGAATGCTAATAATTACATAATTTTATCTATTAAATTTCTTTGGATGAAAATTAAGATGGTCACCTTACTGTTTTAAATGGCTCAATATCACTGTACTTAAGTATAAATAATTATTTACTCCAGTTTATTGATTGATAAATACCTTTAAAATTACCCATAATAAATGGCGTTTTGTGCGTATATAAGTATGTATATACACATACAAATAATCGCAAACAATGTGTCAACTCATTTTCATTATTGCTGTTAATTTGTCGACTTGAATTTCGTAAATGAAACTGTAAAATATTTGTTAATTAAAATACTTTTAACGATAATTTACGTAGAACAATAAATATTCATTTGTTGGTTGTAAAATGAACATAAATCGTATATAACAACTAATAAATAAATATTAATTTGTGATACAGTTTGAGATAAGATTGATTTATGATGAAATTAAACAACAACAAAACAAAAGTTTAGAATAAATTTAATGTTTGAAAGGTTTTAATTTTAGTATACTGATGAAATTGAAGGGAGGAAGATGAAACTTCCATTTTGGTTAATTAATGTACATATAATGATGTTATTTATCAGATATTGACTTTTTTATCAGGTCATGTTTTTCTTTTTCCCTTTGAACTAGTTAAATTTTGATAATTGTAATTACTTTATTATACCCTCTATTAACACAAGTGGTGAAGTGGGGATATTAATTTTGTCATTACATGTGTAACGCTAAGAAGGAATTACCTCAAAACCAAAAATTTATACATATTCTTGTATCAAATCAAAATCTGTGCCGATCTAGCTTTGTCCATCAGTTCGTCTTTCTGTCTGTTGTTGGTATGCTCACATCCTCGAAAATTGTAGAGCTTGAAAAAGTTTGGCCTAAGTATTTGTTATCGTCCTGAAAAGTTTCCTGCTTAAAACAATAAAAACTGCTTCAGTATGTTATAAGATATAGACCGATATCGGAGAGTACATTTAAATTTAAGCGAAGAATATTGTTAATTTTAAGTCGATAAATTATATTGAAAATTTATCGGTTCAGTAGAAAAAAGTTAAAGCAGCGAATGAAACTAATTTTTGATTCATATAACAATTCTGTAATATATTGAAGAGAAACGTTTACATAACTTTATGAATGTATATGTGAGAGTGTGTATAATGTATTTACTTCACCCGAATTATTGTGTTGAAGATTCGGCATAGTCGAAAATAGTATTCTTTTTTGTTTTCATTTATTTTCTATTTCATTTTTTCGTATGTTTTGGTAACGAATTATTATTCGAAAATTATTTTCTTGGGGTTAAGGACATGCTTCTATATGTTGCTTGAAGGATAACGGAAATCATGTTTATTTTGTAGTGAACGAAAGGTAAAGGTGAAAAAAGGAAGAAAAGAGCTACAAATACAAGCATTTTAGAGACATGCCAATCTTTAGTTCAAATGAGTCCATTAAGCAGAAACATGAAACCCTAAACAGGTTTTAATTTAGTAACGCCTTTTATAGTCACATGCATGCACAGCGGTCGTGCTTGCATTCATGTCAATAACTTTAAAAAGTTCTTTAGATGAAGAAGCTAAAATCATAGAAGAAGGGGAAATATTGGACACATGAGAAAAATCATGTTTAAAATTATTTTTTTTCTTTTGCACTTAAATGATCGGCCTGTCTTTATAAAGGACATCTGATCGAAAATATGTTTTGAGTGTTTTCTTTACATATGTAAAGATGATAAGATGAGCGGGATTTCCCGCAAAGAACCTAACAGCAGAGTTGAGGGCAGAAAGTTGATTTAGAGCCCAATAACCTTTCTACAGGAACAAAGCCACAATAGCCCTGTCTGCTCTCATCCGAAAAGCATACAGCAATGCTCAGATATTTGGCGCTATCCGATAGTCCCAAAAGAATTCCATTTACCACCTAGGCAACTGTAAAAATCCTCATGGCTCCAAGAATGCGTACGGACCGTTTATGGTAATATTCCAAAGAATGGTTGCAAAACTCTCCCCTGCAGGATACATTCGATATCCAAGAATGCAAAAAGGGTGTTCTCCCCAAAAATTTGCGAGTTTTCAATAAAGCAAACCAGTAAGTGAAGAGCAGTCCCGAATGATACGACTCTCGTGTAATCATGTTGCGACTTTGAGAGAAGCCGTTTCGGAAACGTCTCTCTCAAGTATACATACCATAACATTATCACAATACTTGTAGCTTTTAAAAGTTCGAATTGCACGTACGTATGTATGTACATATGTATGTATGTATGTATGTATGTATGTATGTATGTATGTATGTATGTATGTATGTATGTATGTATGGTTGTATGTTTGTATGTCTAGGAAAATTATAATTTTCAAACCAAACAAAAGAAGAAAATTTATAATCTTTTCTTTAAATCACTTAATGATAATTAAGTCCCCATGTTTCTATAATTTCCCCCCATTTTAGTATGTATAGTTTCTATTTAAAGTCAAAATTGAAATTCGTGTAATCCATTAAACAAATGATGTTTTAGAGAATATGATCTAATATTAAAATCAGTTTGAACATGAAACTATAGTAAAACTTAAAAGGATTTTAATAATGCAAATATGATTCCTCTTAATTAAAAAAATATTCAAATATTTTCAAACATGTTTTTGAAACCAAATTTTCTTTCAAATATTTCATTGAAATTAAATCTCATCTTTGACTTCTTCATGTTCTATAAAATTTAAATAATAGAAATGAATTTCATTATTTATATATGTGAGCGTGTGTGTGTGCATGTGTTTGAGTTTGAATTTCACTAAACGTATAAAATGTTTTTATATTTGTATTCATTTGTGAGGTTAAATATGCAAACATGCATGGGTTTATAATGTATGTGTGCTTATGTAACTAATGTTTCATATACATACAAGAAAAAAACATGTTTATGTACATGTGTGTTTATACATGTGTAAACAAATGCAACTTAATTAATTCAGTTTCCTTTTTGTTAGTTTCCGTTTTTTAATTTTGTTTTTGTTTTTATTTTTATTATTTTATAATTTGTATTGTTTTTTGTTGTATTGTCTTGTTATATATTCCGTGTTTTTTGTATTTTAAATTGTATTGCAATTTTATGCATGTCTGAGTTTTTTCCTGTTGACTTTTTTAATAACCAGTAGCAGTAGAAAAGTATGGTATATTAAATCTGACATTTCATGTGTAACGCTTGAAAGGAATCAACCGTGTATCCATAAGTTATATATGTATTCGTTACCAAGTAAATATTTCCAACTGTTTTTTAAAGTGAATATTTACCGTTATCTAAGAAGAATCCTTAACTTTGATGAATAGTGTTGTTTTATCCAGAACAGCCAACATTCATTATAGATTACAACACCGACAACATGTAAGATGTGATTGTCCATCCATCATTGAAAATAAAGAGAAGAGTTATCGTAAGATCGACGTGAGACCCAAAGTACTTTCTTGAAGATCTCCAAGTGCTGGACAAACACAGGAGGTGAAAACTGTCTTTTTCTCAATCTTAAAATGGGAGTTTATGCTGAAGTTATTTAAGCATTATCCTATCAAGGTGCCAAAAATACTTACCGTTTACACAAAGGAAATTGCAACACCCAGGTTCTCAATAAAGTACCATCCACCTACTCTTCCATAATGTTTGGAACCATCCGCGTAAAACCTCAAGTCACTCAAGTACTTAGTACTACGTTGGCTTTACAAATAATCGGGAAAGTGATTAAGGGACATCAGGTGCTTTTCAAATGATTAGATTAACATCGTTATTGCCGTACACCAAATTCCATTAAATTGCGGTAATACCATTAGAAGATGTATTTTCACTTGTTGGGCTCGGCGCCGAAGTCTGGACCATGTCAGATGAATAATTGGCTAAAAATAGTTTTTTAAGAATGATGATTAGATGATTCCTTCTTGACGTTGCACATTGAATGACAAAGTTAATATATCGTCATCACCTCTTGTGGTATTGAAAAGTATAAAATGATTACAGATTTTAGTCCCTTTGCAGGAGTGTAATAGGTCGGATTCTTTTTTAAGTTTCAGTAGAATGATGGACGATCCGTTTGCATAGAACAATCGGTCCAAGTAGAATACCAATTAAAGGAATTGTGTTCAATTCTTTTTAAATGATACCTAAATGTTACTCATGGTCAAGCGGAACAATGATACAACAGCTCGTACGGACTGCATGACAATTCAGGAAAATCAGACTAAGATATAAATTTTCAAAAACCATAACCGTGTTTTTTACTAAGAAGACATGAAGATGAGGGTAAAATCATGAGTGTATTTAATTTAAATAAGATTGAACTTTGTAAAATTAATCTGACTTGGAATGTTGCCAGGACTTCGAAACGAGGGAACATTTTCTCATATCTTAAATTTCACAGATCTGAAACCCCAATAAACGAGAGGGTCAGTTAGTAAGTGACACACACTTTAGAAGTCTATGTCGTAAATATTTCTTGATATTTCCGGATACAAAAGTGCACTGTATATTCAAATCGATTTTTTGGAAACAATTTTGTATTTAATAGAAGTAATGTAATTTCTTTTAGAGATTAAGACAAACTATATACTTGCAGCATTTCTCGATTCATAAATGCATTTTTATGGAATTTTTATTCAGTGTATTAACATGCCTAAGGTAATTAACCATGGAGGGTCACAGACTACGCTTCTGCCGAGGTTGGTGCCTGAACAACCAGGAAAATATCTCTGTTCACCACCATTGAAATATCTTTAAGGAATCAAAAGTTACAGAATTATTTTCTTAAAAAATGTTTTACACATCGAATACTTAGTAACTTAAGTGTTACTTACTACGTATTGTAGCGTATTAAATAATTAGTTTATATTGTAGTGTAATATTCTCAATATTAAATGAGTAAGGTATTTTAAAAATCGTTCTAGACAAATATAATATTCTCAATTAATTTTTTTTATTAAATTTCATTACACAGTGAAGCGAAAAAAAACAATTTCATGCAAACTAGTTTTTTTAATGTTAACATTGAAATCAATTTTTACACGATGTTAACAAGTGTTTCGCAATAAACATCCTTTTTATTTCAGCTAAACAATATTTTATTTATTTTCTCTTTTGAATTCAAATCTCTTTTATTCCCTTTTTCAGCCATTCGCTTGCTAATTCAAAATTTAACACTTTCTAATTAAAACTCGAAATCTAGTTTTTAGTTCTTTTAATTTTGTTTTATTTCCCTTCCTTTTTATCCATATCGTTATGCTCTAGTAACTGCAAATAAACCGTGTGAAAAGAAGGCTGCCAAACTACAAACTGAAATTTTTATGGATAAACAAACAATTGGAACAAATTAAACATTTTCACCACAAACAAACAAACACACAAATAAACCAAAACTAGAAATTATAAATTTTATATTGAAATTCATTTATTTAATTAAATTTACAAAATTAAAATTGGGTAAATAGTACAACACTAAGGCGTATGAGTGTTTGTTATGTATTTGAATTTAATATTAAGTATACGCAAGAATTTCATAATTTCTGTATAATTTGTATTAAATATTTATTGATTATTTAAAGAAATAATTAATGTTTTTTTTGGTTTAATTTATAGAAGTAATTTATGGTTTGGAGAGTCTCTTCAGCGCCAGTGAAATCTAAGATAATATTTTTCTGTAACTATGCATATCATGTTTAATGGTGGACCAGACTGAATTTAAACACATTTGACAAGCTGTGATGTACTTGACCCTTAAAGTTATTTAAAGGAAACCTTGTCGTTACACATTTGTCTATTGTTGGCACGCTCACATCCACAATAAATGACTTTGGTCTGAGTATTTGCAAAAGTCCTGAAAATTTTCTTATTTATCTAAGTTCAAACAGAAATCTTAAAAAAAAATATCAAAATCGGTTCAGTAGAAAGAAAGTTATGGGCAAAAATATTACTAATTCCATGACTCATTAAGTGTTCCATATTATATTTAAGAAAAACGTTTATATATTTAATATTTCTGTATGTGTGCGTGTGTATATACGAAAACTAACATACTTACTTTACGTGCATTTTGGTGGAGGATATTGAAGATTCGATATAGTAGAATATAGCATTTTATTCAAATAATTCTGTTACTTTGGAACTAAAAAATATGTGGGCATTGCTCAGATATTTTCAATTGATTTGTGGAGGCTCATGTCCCTAGCTGGTCCTAGGGATGGGGGTAGTCCTATAAAGTTGATTACCTCGGGTACGTAAATTAAAAAAAATCCCCATTACATTTACATTATGCAAACATATGTGTGAGTTGAAAAAGATTTCACATACGAATTAAAGTGAAATGTTCTATTAATCCATATTTTCTTCGGAAACGGTCCATATTTATAGAGTTATAGCCAAATGAAAGTGGTCAAATTAATAATTTTTCATTTTAGAGTGTTTCCATTGATCCGATTTTCTGAGAGATGATGATAACTGTATGTTATTTAAGTTACTTTTGAGAAATTAAGAAAAGTTCTTGCTTGGGATTTCTTCTTAATGTAACTAAATAGTTGGTTTCGGAGAGGAAACTGCAAGGCAACAACAAAGATTTGGGTAGTTTCATTGAATTCAGATAATTATTCTAGACGTGAGAAGGTTTTCTACAAATAGAAAAATACACCCATATCGATTCAGAGTAAGATTTGATGAAAGAATATGTACTCTTTATGGGGTCTTAGATGTTTCCTTCTTGACGTTGCACATAGAATGACAAAGTTAATATATTGTCATCACCTCTTGTGGTATTGAAAGGTATAAAATGATTACAGATTTTAGTCCCTTTGTTGATTGTACTGTATACATTAGTAATTTTTAGTTTTTTTCTTTTTTTTTAAGAAAAATTTGTATTTGTTATGAATTTCCTCTGAAACAGGAGAGGAGGCGCTGGGAGTTTCGATAAGTAGAAATTAAACAAGGTTGGTCGTAGAGTCTGCACTAAGGAACTTCTTATTTTACTCTACAAGATTTTGATTTCTAGCTACGAAATTCAACGAATGACTGATGGCCACTAAGACAGTTCATAAACTATCTTTTTATGTTGTTCTGTAATGAAAGATTTAGGATGTCATGAATGGAAACTTTATGTGAAAGCTTTTGATAGGTGAAGTGCCATAAGTATTGTCAGTTCATATGGCCTCCAATTGTCGAGATCTCCACTAGATATTATTCTTCCAGTGGAGATCCACAAGGATCTCCTACGTATGCTATAAAGAGTGGACTTCTACGGAGTCTTATTTAATATTTATCATATTCTGTGCCTAAAGTAAACATAACTTTCTTATAATAAATGTTTGTCTTTTATAATCGTTTAAATCGTTAAGCAACTGAAAAATATTTATTATTTTCTCCATTTTTGTATTCAATGTTTTAAGAAATCCTTCTTCTATTTGCTGGTGTTTGTACGAGTGTGAATGGTTAAGTATACTTAAGAATGTGTATTTTTAATTACTGTTAATGTTATTAATGGTCTGTGTGTATGTGTGATTATATTATGAACATCTTGAGTTAAATTTAGTTAAAAAATTTAATTAAAAAGCTTAAAAAATAATAAAATCAAGAAAATAATTCCTTTTATGTCACAAACAAAATATTTTTGGGGGTTGATTTTCTTTTGTCTTTTTTTTTTAATTGTTCAAGAAGCTTTAAACGGTGAATTAATGTGAATGATGAAGTCAATGTCGACAATTAAGGCTTAAAAAAGAATAGAGACAGTAAACGGTAATAAAGCAGGATTTATAAATAAATTTTTATGGTATTATAATATTGACGGATTGTATTAAGGAAGAATTATGAACACGTTATTAAATTTTTTAATAATATTGTAAAATAACGACTAAATTGTATTCTTAAAACTCTAAGTTATGTCCTTTTTTGTCAGATTTTACTGTTTTCAACTTAAAGTGCCAAATATGTTTTGTAGGTGAAGATAATTCTATTTTTATAAACACGTTTTCTGTATGCAATTGTCATTTCAAAAGAATCTTAAAAAAGGGAAGCTTCAACGATAAGTTACATACAGTTAGGGTCATAAGTACAGTCACAAAATGTAAATTTTCAGAAAATGTAAAATTTTGAAAAATGTATTTTTTTTGTGATAAATAGCAGATATCAGTGGTTTTCTTAAACCTATTCTTGAATTGTAACCTGCATTTTATAGTTACCAGCATTGTGTACCAAACATCGAAATTTGAGTGTTCACTTACTTACCAAAATCTTTCTTTGGCTCATTCCCTTTCAGTTAATTTACGTATGAACAGCTGCACTTTGCACAAATTCTCCAATTTCTGCAAAAGATTGTTAATGCAGATGTATAATAATCATACGTTTGCCTACTTATGTTCGCAACTGTATATAGAAATATTTACAGAAACACGTATAAAAAATTATGTCAATAATGTATAACCGATAAAAATCGACTTCATAATGCACTTCACCATATTATTTCAACTCTGTAATATCTTTTTTTCGATATATTTTGTCATACTTGCACTGAGAGGTTAGTGACTGAAATTTGTAGCAGATTTTTAAGTCTTTATTGCAACTAAGTTTTTTATTGAAACTAATGTTTCAGGTTAGTTTTAACATTCAAAAATTTTATTTGTCCATCTAACCTCTGGTTATCTGTCTACCATGTAGCGTTGTGAAAACTCTTCAAGTCGCAATTTTGGAGATATCACGATGATTGAAGTTCCTCCTAGAATGGGGGTTTAAGCTTCTTTGATATGAAATACAAACAGACGGACATAGTAATATAGACTCTGATTTTGAATAGATGCAAAAATATATATATTTTATGGAATGTTGGATGATTTCATCCCTTTAAAGTCTACCGATCTGCTAAGAGTCTTTTTGTGGGTTGATTCAACAATGTCTGTCTGTTTGCCAAGCCTTCCATGCAATCGTTATAAACACTGTTTAAGTCGCAAATTTCAGAAATATATTGAAGAAACTTGACTCGAGCTATTGATTTGCGACGAGGCTTATTAAATTGGTCATGTTCGGTATTATATTTCAAGTATCTCTCATACAAGAATTCAACCAGAATAAATGTCACAGATAGGAAAAATTCAAACAAATTTCAAAAATATCGGCGCACAAAGTCAAAAAACATTTTATCAAAATACGAAAATCACCCGAGTAACATAATCTCTCACAAATTTGTCCATTAATTATGACTCATATTTGGCATTATACACTCAATAACAAACTCACTATAACCTCTTTATCAATTGTAGGGTATACGCAAATGAAATAAAGAGATGTCTACTTCAGTAACAATTTGTTTGCCTTTACTTATGATAACACAGAGACACATTTTGTATAAATAATTTCCCACCAAAATCGTGACATGTGTAAACATGAATAAATAAATCTCTTCATTTTCTTCCATAAGAAGAACAACAAAAGCAGAAACATAAAAAAATACAACAAGGAATTTTTTAATAAGTTGAAATCATAAAATGATTCTTAAAATGTAAAAAAATTCAAATCTTAAAAATTCTCTAAAAACAAAATTTATGTCATTTGTTTACATGACTGTCAAGAGTATGTGGAATATTGAAAGCTTCTACATACAAAAAAAAATAAATCATACGCCAGAGTGCGGTTAAAGTATTAAGCCGCTTGTAGTTAAAATAGGGAATCTTTTTGTTCAATGATTTTTCTTAAAATAACCATTCTATTAACAGCAGGAAGAAGACAAGATTTAATAAGATAAATTATTATTATTATTTTATTTTTATTAAAGAAAATATTTTTAGTGTCCCGATTAAGATTTATGTTTTTTTATATTAATGTTTTGTTTGCTTTTCTAAATACAATTAAACTTAATCAAAACTTGTTAAATCATATAAATCACTCCGCGTGTAATAATTTTTATTCAGCAATAAAAAAATCTTAATTCAAATCAAATGGGCTCAACCACTTAATAACATTAAGGTTTAATTCGGTTAAATTACCATTAGAGAATATTAAAAAAGAGAAAAAAACTAAAATCACTTAAATTTTGTTACCTGTCAGAATGTAATTAAAATAGAAATTTACCACAATATACGAATAGATTTACTACATTTCCAAGAGTTTATAATTATAATTACTATATGGTTTATATACGTAAAATTGCACAATGGGGCATTTTTTTTTGAAAATATTTTGTTTGGAGTTTAAAATGTATCATTACTGAAGTGTATTGTTGAAGTATGGTTCACGGTGTTTTTAATAGTTCAGTAATTTCGGAACATCTACATATTTTAAATGTGCTGTTTAAATATTTTTAATGAGATTTCACATGGATATTTCTCACATGGATTTTAAGGAATTATATGAACTATTTTTAAGTGTATTTTTTCAGTCAATTCATAAATCAGTAGCTCATGAGGGAGTAAAATAATGTCCTATGATGTTTGAAGAACGGCAATTGGGCTTCATATAAGGTATTAGTAAATTGTTGTAAATACCCAAGTCAGAACGCTACACGCAAAGCTGGTAGAGACTTCGCAGCAGTATTGAAACTTCATCAGCGACAAGCAGACTGCGTAAAATTCTGTCGAAAACCGCTGCTGTATTTGAAAGATACAACATCCTTATAATATTTGGAGTATGAGATACTGGAACTTCTTCTATATTATTTCTTTAGTTTCTATAAATCTACATTAAAGCATTTGAGAGAATCATCGACATGCACATACTAATGTCAATGGATATTAATCTCGGACAATCTGTGAATGTAGTCTGACTCGTCTTTTACCAACAGGATCGTAAAATCAAAATGGACAATACCACAGTCATCAAGCGTGCTCTTCAAAATTGTGTGGACCGATTGGGTCTCAAGATAATAGCGTATGCTGACGTTGTAGCATTAGTGGTGTCAGGTAAATATCTGAAATTGCATTCACATCAATGGAACTAGAAATCTAAGTAACTGGTGTATTAAAAGTGGCCTTGAACGTTGCTTCAGATATCCTGTAATGAACGGTACAATTTCGGCACTATATAATGCGTTAAATACTTTAATACTATCCTCGTTTAACAGATTAATGTGTGGTTCGAACACACATATCAGCATTTCTAAGGCAACAAATATTCATGTGGTCAAAATATAGTGTAATATTTTCAGATAACCCATTGGTAGTTTTCATTTCAAATTCATCTTTATGGAAAAACTTATGCTTTCTTTTAATGGAACAACTTTCTTTCAGACAGTTATTAGTCTAACACCCTAACTTATGATTATAATTATATCATTTGTAGTGCAAATACACATGAAAATTTTTGAATTTCTGAATTGCATCCAAGTACATTTCCCATTGTTAGCAGTTCAAAATGTAAGATCTAATTTGCGTATTATAATTTCGCTAGGAATATTATGGAGAGCCATAAAATTATTTTTTATGCAGATGATTTCTTCTTCATTCATTATTTACTTGCAATTATTTCAGCATACGTTTTTCGGACTAATGTGGCCAGCCCTGGTCAACTACTTGAGAACATTTATACGAGGTCGAAATAATTTGAAAAGCTTCCTTTTTTGCATTCAAACTCTTTCCCATATTATACGTTTAAAGTTTGCGAATTCTGTAAAAACTTGTTTTTTTTTCGCGTG
Source organism: Cochliomyia hominivorax (assembly GCA_004302925.2). Classification (NCBI taxonomy): domain Eukaryota; kingdom Metazoa; phylum Arthropoda; class Insecta; order Diptera; family Calliphoridae; genus Cochliomyia; species Cochliomyia hominivorax. The sequence continues at coordinate 51,274,727 of PYHX02000158.1, forward strand.
AATGTTACAGAACATTTAAACATCACTTATCACTTAATTTTTTAATAACATAAGTTTAAATTGAGTCCCAAAGTTAAGTCAGATATTTTTATTATTACTTTCGTGTAGAATAACCCACTGTATTCTAGGTCTACTACAAAAACATTGCTTTACAACGATAAACAAGTGCGCTAGTGGTTGTTACTAACCGTATTAGTGTTTGTAATCAAAACACATGTATTTTGCACAAGTATATGTTATACAAGAGAATGAGAGGAAGGAAAATAATACACATATGCATTTGTTAAATACAAACAAGTCAATTTTATAGTCTACAACTCAAACTGAGTTTAATTTTATATGCACACATACATACATGTGTATATAAAAAGAGATGTTTGTGTATAAGTGTGTTTAAGTGATTCTTTTAATTGACTTAACATAATGATAAATTGTTTTTGTAAAGCCCAGTGACCAGAACCATGTAAAATGGTTCTTTTATTTTTAATGAAGCGGCTCAGCATGACTACCAAATTAGTTTAAGATACATTTGCGTAATTAATTATATTTTGTGTTTTTTTTTTTTTTTTTTGGTTCTCTTGTTTTTTATTTCAAGGAAAACTTTTTATAATAGAAATTCAAATATGTAGATATCGGGAAACACGCGCTAATTTGACACTTACAATTGATATAAATAATATGTTATAGCTTTTACCGCAGGTGAATACGTATTCTAACGGGGGTCTTTGTTGTTCTTGTTACAGGATATTTGCATTTTGTTGTGTTAAATAAATTTTAATTATAAATTAATTGTAGAGTTAATTAATAAAGTTATTTGCAGGAGAAATTACCATTTGAATGAAGATAAAATTGTTATAAGTAGGACTTATTTTTAAGATAAACATCAGCAATATCCTCGATTGAGATATCTTTGAATTTAGAACTAAAATCTCTAGAAAAGTTTTAAAAACTTAAAAATTTACACTCTTAGAATATATGAATATTACTAGAAAGTATGAGTACACTTAATCAGAGAAAAAGTTGGTAAGTTTTATTCTTTTCAAAAGAACATCGAAAGATTTGGAAGACAGAGTCCAATTTTAAAGAATATTAGAGTGGCGCAGTGGACTTAATAACAACTTGAATACCCTTTACCGACGTGTGTAGTGATGAGCGGAAATTGTGAAACAAAAATTATAAAAGTCCCGACATCAAATCAATATCTGATTAGATTTAGCTATATCTGTCTTTCAGTCGGTGGTATTTACAAAGTTCAATGAAATTAGGCCTTGGTATTTTTTGTTGTCCTACAAAGTTATAGACCGATATATAAGACAACATTCTCAAACTGAAAAATTTTATCAACGATCATGATAAAACGTTTTATTTGATTTTTTTGAAATTTGGCAAGCTGATATTACCACAAGTGAAAAAAGTTACGCACAAACAAATTTTGGATGGAGTATGGGACAGTAGTATCCCTCTTTAAAACGAAACAGTTAATATCTCATACTCTTGTAACTTATATAGAAAATCTCATGAAAGTACCTTTTACAAACGATTGTTTGTTTCAGAATCACTTTCTCGACTGAGAATCTCTTTCTGAGTCAATTTAATCATGTCTGGCTGTCTATCCGTCCGGCTGGCTGCTCATGTTAATATCGCAATTTTGAGATATGTTGATAAATTTCCAAACAAATGTCCTCCCAGAATGGGTTTTTATCTAATAAAACGCACATATGTAAACATGGCACATTAAGATTTTATATCAGTCCAAATACATATGTCAAATTTTCAGAAGATCCGTCCATAATTCGTGCAGACCCATATCTGAAATTCACTTTAAAGTTTATAAATCGCAAGAAAAGTATTATTATGAAATTTCCTATATTTATGCAATTAGAAAACACCCTATTAAAATTTGTTGGGATCGGTTCTTAATTTTTATATCTCTCATATAACCTCATTTACGAAATTCATCTCAAAATCTCTCATATAAATAAATTTTAAAAATTAGATTTTACGAGGGTCAGTTAATAATTTTTCATGCCTGCGCAATAATATTGACTCATAATTATTCTTTAAATTCATGTAAAAGTTCAAAACATCTTTTTTAGTTCAAAAAATGAGAGATTTCCCAGAACCATTGTGCGTTATTGCTTGTGTCAGTCGGGACATAATAACTAACATATTTTACAAATGTAACTCCATAAAAAATATCTCTGGTTAAAAGTTTTAGTGAAAAACTTGCGTTAAGAATTTTTCGATCTCACTTTATATAAATCTCCGTACTTGAAAAAACTTTTGAAATCAGAAAATAATGATTTCTTATTTCAGTTATCAGCAAAATTTTCTGATACTGTTTTAATTCGAATATTGAGTTATCATACTTCTAAAATTACCGTTCCCCAGTGTAATTGTTATTACAAAACTTTACTTTTATTTATTACTCACAATTCTGTCCAACTCATACTTTTCATTCATTATAAATTTTTATTTTAATTTTTTACAAAAATGTTTAAATTCTTACAAATTTCATAAATATTTTCAAAAAATATTTAAATGTTACAAAATAACCCAAAATTTATATTATAAAAAAAACATTTGCATCTGACATTTTTACTGCATTTATTTATTCAATTTCTATTATTCTTTGTTTTATCCCATTTTACTACATCTTCATTATTTAATACGTACAATTTTTAAGGAGCCCAACCAAAAACCAGCAAATCAACCAACAGAGATAATATTATCTCACCCAAAATGATGTGATATGCTGTAAAAATGAACTCTCGCAATGAACACTCAATTCACTCATAAGATTTTCATCACTATATGCATTCTCATTTTCACTCAATATGATGAAATGAACTTTTGCTCTCTTTTAGTTGGGCTAAGATGAATTGGAAATTGAGAGCAGATTTGTTTACGTACATTTTCACCCATTAGCGGTGGTTGAACTTAAACATTATTGACAAATAAATGTAATGATGGTAGAGGTGATGCCAGATGAGAGTGAAATTTTATATCACCATTATTAAAATAACAGTGATATTTGGCATTATTAATATGAGCGTGAATGTTTGGACATTTTCATTTTCAGAATAACT
>PYHX02000158.1:51973886-52003934 GCA_004302925.2 Cochliomyia hominivorax
TTGATTTTATGTGATTTTTTTATGCTTTAAAATTATCAACAACAAAACTGCCACGCAATTTGATTTGTATGAATCAAGTGATATAAAATGATATTAGTGAATATATGTAAATGTGTTTAGTATGTGTTTCTGTCTGTCAGTCAGTCGGTTTTAGAAGTCAACGCAAGAGTGTTGATTAGTTTAAGACGCATTTGAATAGAGAATCAGTGAATTAAAGTCTAAAAGAATCGTTTAATCTGAAAGAAAACAGTGACTAATTAAACTTATGTTAAGTAATCGATTTATAATCGCTCAAAGTTCTTTGTAAAGGTCAGTCAATCAATCAAATTAACATCGAAGATGAAAATTAAAATCCAAATATTGCTTTGCGTTATTATCGCTTGAAATGGGATAACACGATTATGTGTACTTTTAGCGAAGACAATTGATACTTTTAAGAAGTGTAATCAACGAAAACGACCGGAATATTCGACCGTATACTAAGCTTTAATCTATAATTTCATGACGCTTGGTCACAAATTACGATCAACTGCATTATAACCAAAATCTTTTCTAAATTCCTGTTATTAGTTTTCAATTGTTACAGAACGCCCTTTAATTTAAAACTGACTGTCTTCAATAAGTCTAATTCATTTGGAGAAGAATTGATTTTTTTAAATATCTGTTTTTTATTGTTTACAATAATTCGATTACTTTCGAAAACATAGGATTTATGAAAATGTTAGGTTATGTAATAAAGATGAACCCGCTTGAAATGACCGGCATTCATAAATACCGCGTGTTCCATTATTATTTCTTTTTTCTCCCACTTTTATTCTTTCTGCCACAAATACAATAATAATCAAGGTCTGCCGTCAAAACTGTTTCCAATTTCTAACACATTCAGTGGGAAAGCAGCAGTGTAGTTCTCGGACTATTTGGTACGCTGCTAAAAATTTAAAGGGCTAAATCTGGCCGCGGAAATTGAAGTCAAGTTTTTAAAAACATATTTTATAAAAAGTAATGGATGACGAAACGGTTGTTGTGTGCAGATTTTTCGCAACTTCCTGTTCAAAATTGTAAGATGCTGAAGCTCGAAGAAAATTTGACATCAAGAAATGTTTGCAAAAAGGCTGCTTCCAGTCACTATGGAACAAAGTGTTTGAGTGGTACAAGAACAATAATGTGGTATTTGTACCAAGAGTGGTTCTTGTTAACAGAGCGTTAAAGTGGACCAAAAAGGTGTCCCAAAGTGTGAAAGATTTTAATCGGGGATGGACTGCCTATTTATTCACAAAGTGACAGAAATCACTATAAAACGTTAATGCGTGGGTTTTAAACAAAAAGGTTCAAAATTTCATTACAAGTGATAAATAATAAAGATGTAATACAAATTTCAATCTAAAAATTTCAACCTGTAAGTTGTGTGTAAGTGGTTCCGTTTTTATTACCATATATATTTGTAGCAAATTTTTCGATCTCACTCCTTACTATTCATACTTGTTTAATGTAGTGCATTTCTGAAATTGTTAGAGAAATTTTATAACAAAAGTCTTTATAACAAAATAATTTATAATGCAAAATGCTATAACAGTGATGTCTTCTAACAAGCGGAAAGTATTAAAGATTCGACAAAGCCAAATATACCATTTTAACTAGTAGGAGTAAAGTATAGGAGTACTATTTTCTAGATAAAGACCAAATACAAATTTCCAAAACATAATCGAGTAAAACACTCCAAAAGTTCCCATTACACATTTCTGAATTATATGGGAATTGTTTGAAGAGTTCTAAAAAGTTGTCAATTCCATTTGTAATACAAAGAATTGTTTAAAAATCGGTTTATCTAACTAATGACCCCAAATGTGAAACTGTTCTCGATTAAGTGACATATTCAAAAATAGCACATTATTTGAATTATTTGGTAAATAAAAGAGCTGTGTTCTCTGGACATACTTCTTTTAATCAGGATCATAAATACCTTTAATCATAGCTATCAGGGAAGTGTGTTCTACCATCACATGTACCGCACTTCCGAGAGACATTATTAATTGCATATGATCCGAAAACTAGTGTCAGTTCGCTGTCCCGATTTATCTATTTATTTCTGCCGGATACTGTCTTTATAATCTTTAGGAAATTATATTTATCGCTTTTATTAAATTTTCCTTTAGTGTGTCTTTGGTATTATGAGTGATGATTGTATGTTTCTATGTCATCTATGTATCACAGGTTGTTTTGGCGTAAGTTCAAATTGTAAATTATTTATTATTATTATTTCTTCCCCTCTTTCATATTATTTTTTTTGTTTCTTTTCTGTTTCAAACATTTCGTGACAAAGTTTTTATTGCAAAATTATTGAATTGAAAAACAGTATTGATGGCAAATACTTGTTAATAATTTTTTATTACTTAAAACGAAACTCGAATAAAAATTATTAATTTAAAACATTTAACAATTTACAACAACAAACATGATAGAAAATGGAAGAATATAAAAATTTGTAAAAATTAGAAAGAAAGATCTTAGGAAAATATAATGGTAAGATCCAGATGGACTTAGTTTGGATGCATCATTTAGTTAATAAATTAATTCATTTTGTAAAGGCTGGTGACTGCCCTCATAACACACATCTAGAGACGACTCTAAAACCGTATCTTGCTGAAGCATCTTTAGTGGCCAGCACTCATGAATCATATTTAAAGATCATAGATGATTTGAAAAATGATCTTGATCAAATATCGTGTGAGGTGATAATGGTACAAAAAGAATGTAATGATCAGGATCAATGTCATGATACAACCGATGTAGATTTGGAAATCTCTTTGAAGGAATTAGAAACACAAAATGACCGACTTGAACGGGCCCTAAAACTAGAAACACAAAACAAGGAGGCTGCCTTCATGGAGCTACAAACAAATGTGTGACAGTTTTATAATTGAATTTTTTCTATTCCCAATAAAAAAACTCTTAATAATTATTAAATCTTTTTCCAATTTTATCATTCGCTTAGAACGAAAGTCTCAAATGCCAAATAGCTCATTTGCAACGTACGGTGTTCGAACGAGAGCAACATATAATGGAACTGACCAGTATGCTTAAAAATATATCTCAAATACAATCAACTGAACCTCATCAAGCTGCTCTGGAATATGTTACTTCTCGCAATAATTTGCAGCTGAACTGGAAAAGAAAATTGAAAAGTTAACGGAAAAATTGGATAAATCTGTGAGACAAGAACAATTTTTACACAAAGAGACTCGAAAACTTAATCAAGAGTTAAGCGAGAGTAAAAGAAAAAATGGTAAAAATGATTTTTCTGTGTAAAAATTTTAAAAATATTTTTAAATGAATTAAAAAATTTTAGGTGATTTAATATCTCAAGCTCATCGTTTGGGTGGGCTTTTGAAGAGTCAAGAGAGTCATCGCATGGAATTGGCTGCCAAATATGAAACTCTTGAAGAAAACTATGAAGACCAGGCGAAAAAACTGCGTACTGCCAATAATCAATTGTGTATGTTAAATGAACGTTTTCAAAACATGGAAAAGAGACAAAATGAGCATAATATGGAGGTAAGATTTTTGAAAAATAAATAATACATTTCACACTATAGGATGGTAATAGGTTAGGGTAGGTACATTACTATTCCTTCTTTCCCTCTCTCCCTACTCTTTTTCCACTTCTCACACTGTAACATATTAATTACATAAGTTGGCTACGCTCTTCAGCCACTGTTCAGTTGGCTACGCTCTTCAGCCACCGTTCAGTTGGCTACGCTCTTCAGCCACCGTTCAGTTGGCTACGCTCTTCAGCCACCGTCATGAATTCCAATAATAACTAAAGATTATTGTCTCTGAAAGTAGTGCAGATGTATTTATACAGATCGGGGCATTCACATAAAATATGAAAAATATTCTCGACAGCTTTTCCATACCATTTATAAATATATTTTTCCAAAATGCGCAATCTTTCTATATGTCTAAAATGGATATTGTGACGAAATTTGGTTGATAACTTTCCTTAATTGATTGCTCTTCATTCCAAGAGTAGAACATTTTTCTCACTCCATGTGATAAGAGATTTAATAGCAGTTTGACAATGAGATCGGTTTTTGTATAGTATTATGTTCGCAGAAGTTTTCGTTGACTGTTCCGAAATCTGGAAAAGGGCACCACTATTCACTTTACAAAGCTTAATTCTAGTCATGATGACATGAACTTGCAAGTTGATCTTTATAAGATTTTGAAAAAGCTATTACGTAGACCGCTGAATAGCTGTCCAATCAGCTGTCCAATCAAGATCAACTATACATTGAAGCAAGTCTGTTGGTCAGTGCCCCTGGATCAAACTAACAACTAGCGTCTGCTTCCAACAAAGGTTAGACATTTTTCAAAGTGTCTCGTGTATTAGGAGGGAAACCTTATTTGCGATTGTTAAGGTACCGGGGAAGACTAATCTGCAAACTTATTGTAATTGGACACCTTCCGAAAGTAGCATATCTGACAAATGCATTAAACAAGATTCGAAATGTAAATCAGAGACCGTGTGGTACTTTATTGTTCTATTATTACGCAGAATTTCAAAGCTGCCCAAGTGCGTACTGAGAGTAAGGTAACTACGGATGAATTGTTGTGTTTTCTTTTCATTATGAAGGAATATATATTATATAGCCTTTGTTCTCATTGATCTTCAAGAACGATGTAAAAAAAATATATGATCGGTTTAGGTAAGACAAAAGGTGCGATTATGACCCTAAGTTAGCATTATAACTGTTCCCTAATACGGTTCGAAAACTAAACAAATATATCGATAAACAATGATGCTTTTCGGAAGTATCAAGTCTTCTCGTTTCGCATACAAATCCTCGAAGACCTACCACTTTCTTATACATAAAATCCAAAATTTGGACAAGACTAAGACTGGATATTGTTTTTACATATCTGAATATGGAACTAAAATCGTGTGAAAGAAATTTATTGTAAATGGAGATTATTTACAAAAAATGCCTTTATTTAATCTCATTTCAGCGCAATTTACTACGCGAAGAGGTACTATCGTTAAAAGAAAAACTCGCCTGTGCCATGGGTCGTCAAAAGAGTTTAGAGGAACAATTACAAAAAACCGAAAAGGAACTTTACAATGCCCATGATGTCATAAACGAACAAAAGTCCATTATGCAAAGTAAAGAAATTTCTCAGAATGAGGCCCAGCGAAGATGTATCGAAACTAATACAGATCTAAAGAGACAATTGGCTGAACTGATGCAAGATTACAAGAAATTGCAAGAAGAATACGAGTGAGTTATCTTAGTTTAGAATTCCAGAAACTCTGAAACAACTTACATTCAAAACTAATCCAAATAGTTATTCGTGTACATTCCAGCAATCAGAAGGAGATTATTAAGCAACAAACGAAATTAATTGAAAATTTTCAGAAATGGAAGAAACAACAACTGAGAGCTGAAAATTCAACACGTGAAAGTATTAAAACCTTTCAGGATTACATCAAAGAATTACTGGAAGATAAGAAAAAATTAATGGACAATTTTCGTGATTTGTACAAAGATTATACACTTTTGCAAAATGAATTAGATCGTTTTAAAGCGTCTTCTCTAAGGTGAATGAAAATAAATTTTGACATTTAGAAATTTTAACTATCAGTTTTCATCTTACAGTCTTTCCAATTTTAATAATCTTCATAATTCATCTGAGAGATCGGTAAGTGCCCACACGAACGTGACGAAAATCAATAAACCCACATCATCAACATTATTCTCCTTTTGCCATAATAGATTGCCGAACGATTGGAAATTATACGCCGAACAGCACATCGTATTTCGGAACAAAGTTCTTCGCTTAAAGAAGAAGAACAAAGTGCAACAAGCACGGCATATAGGCCAAGCGAGGAACCCCTTTAGGAATAATGCAAAAAAATCACTTTAAATGATCGAAGTGATTTTAAATGTTTATAATTATTTTTCTAGGTTTTTGTACATACATACATACATACATACATACATACATACATACATACATACATACGTACATACATACATATTTTATATATCATATTATTTTCGATATATTAATATTTGTTTATAACAAGTCATCTATGATGAATTAATTATTTAATTTTGTAAAATATTCTTACATTTTTTTTTAGAAAATTGTCCAGCAAAGAATTAAGTTTATAATTGTAAATAAACTTTAATTTTAACTTTAACTTTATTAGTGTTAATAACAGTCTTGAATTATTTTCTAATTAAATTCTATCAATAATTGTAGATTTATACAAAGACAAGTTTTGAAGTATTAAAAGAGGATTTTAATTAAAATGTATGCAGAAAACTAATAAAATTATGTTCGGGTTTGGAATCCAGCGAAGTTATATTTTGCAGTCGTACAGTGTGTCCAAATCGGGTTTTTTTTTAAATAATTCGAACCATTTGAGATATATCAATAAAAATTCACATGGTTTCAGGTACGATATTTTAATGTTAATCGAGAGGAGTTCAAGTGCCGTTGTGATCAACGGGGTAGTCAGTGACCCTCTAAAATCTCTACGATCTACAATCTCGATTGTATTGAAAATCTGCGAAATTATTACATATAAACATATGCAACTAATTTAACGAATATCGATATAAACTTATGTAGAGCTATACAAAGAGATGTAATGTTTTGTTTCCTTAGAGGTGTTAACTTTAGGTCCTTATTTATGACCCATGGAGAGATGAAGGTGGACAAATAATACAACAATATATCGGAAACTATGTCTACATTTAAGAATTGTATAATATTATTAATAATTAAGTTCGTTGTGCACTTTTTGCGGGAAAGCCCAATCAAAACTCAAACTTGCCTACACCTCTACTATCGAAAGTTACAGATTTATTTCCATTTCATCTTTCATATGAAGCAATGAGCGCCTATCACACAATATTTTTGTATAGGGGTTGGGGAAGGCGTATAGTTCTTTAATAATAAATATTTCCTATCCCTGTTTCGCCTTCCCGAAATGGGGTTAAAGGCTTGCTGTCTATGTAAACGTTATGAACACTCTACAGGTCGCAAATTTTTGAGATATCTTGATTAAATTTGGTACATATTATTTTGGTCCAAGGATAAAGAGAGATGAAGGTGGACAAATAATACAACAATATATCGGAAACTATGTCTACATTTAAGAATTGTATAATATTATTAATAATTAAGTTCGTTGTGCACTTTTTGCGGGAAAGCCCAATCAAAACTCAAACTTGCCTACACCTCTACTATCGAAAGTTACAGATTTATTTCCATTTCATCTTTCATATGAAGCAATGAGCGCCTATCACACAATATTTTTGTATAGGGGTTGGGGAAGGCGTATAGTTCTTTAATAATAAATATTTCCTATCCCTGTTTCGCCTTCCCGAAATGGGGTTAAAGGCTTGCTGTCTATGTAAACGTTATGAACACTCTACAGGTCGCAAATTTTTGAGATATCTTGATTAAATTTGGTACATATTATTTTGGTCCAAGGATAAAGCCCATTGAAATCTAATATTTCAGGTTCCTTCCATACAAATATCATCCCGGAATAAGGTTTTAAGCTTAAAAGTCCAAAATATAAAGCGATTTTAACAAAATTTAGCAGAAATAACTCGGTCAGTTTATTATTTATTACGAGAATCGTTTACTACTTCTTCATAACTATCATTTATGACCAATAAGTTGGACTTAACCGACAATAACATTCAAACTTCTTTTCAGTATTTTAATTCCATTATTATATTTTCTAAAGAAATATATACCCTCAAATTAACTTTAATTGATTTATAATTAATGCGCTCATTTTATTTAAAATCACTTTAAAAAAGGTGACATAAGTTTGTTCATCTGATATCCAAATAATACAATGGAACTTTTTGGGCATCTTCTTGTTTTTTTGAACTTACGTAATATCTTCTTTTTTTAAATATCCAACTGTTCATTGGATAATTGTTGGGCACGCATGAGCTATAATTCAATTCCTGCGTGGGTAAAAATTTATTTTAAATTAATAACGACACACAACAACAGCATTAATATAAATAAGTCATATTTGTCTGCACCGAATCTTAAATACCCTCCACCACTAATATTAACATGAATTTAATATATTGAAATATCCGTAGCATATTTAAAAACCTTTTAAGCCTATAACAAAATTCCAGGAAGTGCGATTATAAGGAAGTAATAACCAAATATGCCCCGATAATTGTCAAACCAGATTTATATATTAAAGTCAGTTTAAAAATATATCTAAATAGTTATACTAAATTTCAATAAAATTGGATCAAATTAAAACCACTTTTCGAGGAAGGGACCTTAAATGGGAACTATAACAAAATATGGACCGATATTCGTAAAGTAAGTTAGAAGAATAATTTTAACGATATTTGCCAAGAAAGTAAAACGTTTTAAAGAACAAAAAATAATAGTGACGATTTTAATTAACAAAAAATGGTTGAAATCCATAAAATAGTTTTCGGGAAGAGATGGCCTATGGGAGTTATAGCAAAATATGGTAAATTAATAATATATTCAGAACACTTAGAAAGGGGAAAGGGAAAGGGCTTAAATATAGGAGCTTAAGTAAAATGTGAACCGACATTGGTCAAATTAAAAATATATTCAGAACACTTAGAAAAGTGATTGTGCCTAATTTCAATAGAATAAGCTCCGGGAAAGGGCCTTATATGGGGGCTATATGGACCAAATTAATAACAACTTTTCCAAAACAATTCAATACAATTCATTCACATTTAAGAGTTTTACAAGCTATAAACCATATTCCGGGAAGGGGCTTTATATGAGAGCTAGGTCAAATAATAACCAAGCACAATTTAGTTTAATTTTTTGCTTATTGTTGTAGCAAAATAAATACTTATGGCAAATTTCAAAAAATTGTCTTCAAAATTACAACCTTAATGACACACAGAGTTTGGGGTGTATCAAAATTTTGCCTATAATTTGTTTGCTATTGACCCGATTTTGATGTTTTTTTTTTTTTGAACGATGATGAAGTTCATATAATTGTACATTATAGTTAAATAAGTCCAAAAATCTTTTTCAGAATTTTGAGGTTGTCTCAGATATCGGTAAATAACTTTTAAGGATAATACTCGGTACAAATTTCATTGAATTCGAAAATTATTCTAGGCGTGAGAATGTTTCCCACAGACAGACGGACATAGCAAAATCGACCCAGATTTTGAAATGATGCAAGAATATATATTTTTCACCGTTACACACGGAATGACAAATTTAAAATACACCACAAGTGGTGGAGGTTATAATAAAGGAAAACACTACGCATCAAGTTGGTCCATCATTAATTTTCATTGTAAATAGTGAGAGGTGTTGGTTTTTTATTATTTTTAGTCTTTTTGGTCATCAATTGTTGAATAAATGTTGTGGCATGTTTTATTTCATTTTTGGCGGTTTTTACAAATTTTAATTATGTTTTTGTTTTGGGGGATAAAAACTTAAAAATTAAAATTAAATTTTGTTACATCTTCATGTGGCAATCGAAAGTCATAATCTGATGGGTCGATCACCATCTCTATATTGGCCACCGACCGTTGGCTACTGGTTTCATTTATTTAATTATCATGAATATGCAAAACAAAAACAACTAAAATAAATTTGTTAAAAAATAATTGTTAAACATTATGTTTTTTTTATTATTAATGTCTTCATTTTCTAATAAATCATTTCATTTAATTGACAGTTAATTATCAACTAAAGTCGTTTTTGCAAACAGTGTTTCGTCGAAAATTGGCATGAAATTTGGAATTGTAATAAATATGAAGTATCTGAATAAGAAAATAAATTAAGTAATAAATTTATTAAATTTATAGTTCAATTCAATGTCAAACAGAATTGTTCGAAATCTTAGCAAACTTTTGTCATTAAATGTACATTAGGGTGTACGAGTCGCCTTCTAGTATAACACCACCATTCTTAGTCCGATCGGAACAAATTTTATATTGTTGTTCATAATTTGAAACCGGCTACATTTTGTCCTTTGATATTTTTTGAATCCATCATTATCTGCTAATACTCACTTCTGGCACTTCGGATCTTCCCCTCCCCCCATCATTATCTGCTAATACTCACTTCTGGCACTGCGGATCTACACCCCCCCCTAAGGTCCTACAATTTATTTATAGGAATTTAAAACATTCGGTTTTTTAACATAAACGAATTTTAGGACGATTTAAGGAATGATAATATAATATAATTTGTTTGTTCAGATAGTTACAAGTAGAAATGTATAGTCGGTAAAGCCCTACACCACATCAACGGTTAAAAATAATGGTTACGAAAAATTAATGAACGACCCTCATATTATTTTGCACATAGATTTTTTCTTATAATAATATGTGCCAAATTTCATAGCGATATTTTAAAAATTGCGACCTGTATACTGTTCAAAACGTTTACATGGATAGATGGCCGGACAGACAGACGGACGGACATCGTTAAAACGACTCAGAAAGTAGCAATATTTTTTCTGCCCGTTGCATAATACAAAAACCACCTACGACTTGGTATGGGGGAATAATAAATTATACCTCATTGTTAGCTTTGTTACATACTTGATCAGGAAAAGCTTTTAAGCTGAAAAATATTGAACGATAAATCGCGAATTTCTATATAAAATCATTTGAACATAAAAAAGTATATAAAAAAGTTGCGAGACATATTAAAAAAGGAAGAAAGGAACAGAAAGTTTTCCATTAAGTTAAAAAAACACTTTATTTCTTCACAAGATTGACTGACTTAAACTTTAAATTAGTTCTCTTGCAGTAGAAAAACGTTTTTTCGAACAAAACTTAGGAAACTTTATGTCACCTTGAAAGGTCATGATTACAAATATCAACTTTTAAAGTATAACAGATTTATTTATTAATCAATTAGAAAATTCTTCTTGATGGCATCATTAGTTGACCCAGTGTATCAAAAATACATTTGCTGCAAAACATTTTTACTATCGATAATCTTAAAATCGTCCCACTGTGTTAATGTCATTTCACGGAATTTTTACTTGTTTTCAAATCAAAACTGAACGTGACATTGTCAACAATTTAAGTTATCAAAAGAATTTAATTCAACCAAAAAAAAATGTTGTCCGTAATCCAAAATAACTCTTGGTTAAAACCCAAAATCCATTCTGTCTATAGAATCCCTGTACGTAATATAGAACCAGTATGTGGACCACCAAGATTTCCCATGAGTATGGGACAAAAACTTCTCATTGGTGGTGGCAGTATTTTAATAATGATGATAATACCAATATGGGGTTTATTGAGCGTTCCCTCCTGGTCTATAAAACATCAAAATCTGGGTAAAGCACGCAAAGAACCAGAATCGGAAGAAGCACCAGAAGAATAAATTTTAATTGAAATTTTTGTAATAATTTAAGTTTTTGTTTTAATAAATCTATATCTCGTGATTTTTGTTTTTAAAAATATGTATGGAATACTTGAAAACCCTTTCCTGGAAATAAGACAAGTGTAATAGTTTTTTTGTCTCAGTTTTTAAATTAAGCAACTGCGGAAGTTACAGTTACAGTTATGTACATAAAAGTCAGGTACTTTTCCAATTGAGAAATTCACCAAACAATATTTTGAAATCATGCAAATTGATGCTTTTGAACAAATTTTTTTCCTTATAAATATATTTTCCATTGATCTTGACTTGTTGCATGTGTGCACGCACAATATATGTTCATATGTGCCTCATAAGGCAGGCAGACGGGTGGACGGACGGACGGACATTCATATGAATACACAATAATTGTGATTAGTCCCAGCAGAAAAATTCAGGTGATTTATTGCCTAATTGAAAGCCAACTAAAACAAGTCATGAAGAAAAAAGCACGCAGAAGAAGAAGAAGTAATGAAAATGAAGAAGAAAATAAAAGTGAAAGACAGCGACTTCCCAAAGAGAGTGAAACCAAGTGCCAATACAAAAACGCCCCATGTATCCAATCAACCAAAAAAAAAATAAATAAAAACAACAAGAAAAAATTAAGAAAATATTAAAAGAAGAAAAATACCAAAGCGACCCACCAAGCTTTACACAACGATCTTACACTATGCGAGGGCTGTGTGGGGAATTCTTTATATATGAACATTCGAAATTTAAACATCTGGTTTACTTTGGTTCAATTCTTTTTCACTGCCATTTACTTCGGACTGAGTGTGATCCGAGGATGCAATTTATCCATATTGATCTTTCTATTTAAAGTTATTCGATGGTCTGTTCATTCCGAGAGCATATTATTTATTTATTTATTTTATGTTTAGACAGAATATTTAATCCATTTAATCCATTCTTATATTTTAACTAAAAGTCACTGTAATTCAGGAATGTTTCTATTTTTCGTAGTAACGAGGAAACCAATCTAAACTTTCAGAGATTTTCACCAAAAGACCGAAAATGTTTTTTGTAGGTAAATACTTCATTATGTCCAAAAAATACGGATATTCTCTTTCGATACTACATTTTTATACCCTCCCTAACCACTATGATCTAAATCTAAAACGATTTAACAATGTCTGTTGGAAGCATTCTAGCGTCTAGTATAATTATCCGAATTGAATGGAACTTGTCCAAGTTTGTTATTGTTTTAAGCAGTTTTCTGTATAAAATCCACTATATCGGTCCATTAGACAGATAAACAGACAAATATCTAAGACAACATCAAAAAGGTCTTTTTTTCTTTTCAAAAAGGTCTTTTCTAAACTTTCAGCAAAAAGTAACTGAACAGTTGCGTGTATTTCATCATTGATTCAAAAAATCACCATAATCGGATAAATAGAAAAAAGTTTAATGTGCAAAATTTTGATACACTCCAAAGTCAGTTAAAACAAAGAAACTTGATTGTACGAGTCCATATTTATTATATCCAAAAACTACACTCGTTTTAAAATTCAGGCTTTGGGCCTTTAGGTTAAAATTCAAATGCGAATAACATGAATTTGCTTCAATATTGCTTCATAATGATCTCACCTGTTCCAAAACTACTCTTGTATATATTCTAAATCTCCCTTTAGGTTTTGATCTTTGGTCTCGAAACAATATAGTTTTAAATAGTTTAAAATTTCTGCAATATGAAAACTTTACCAAGACGCTAATCCTTGTTGCTCTTGAAAAGATAGGTGCGCTTGAGAGCGTCAAACGTAAGTCTTCTTCCTAAAGGTTTGCTCACTAACGAAACCACGTTTCGTTTAATCCATGAAATCCATGCTGGTGATGAGCTTCTGTAACATATCAATCTAGCTGGGGGAGGAAGGGGGCTTCGAGAATCTTTGTGACTGATTATAGGAAAATGAAAAAATGGAAATCGGACTGTATGAATGTTCCTCATACGTGTCTTTATCAGATTCCTCATGCAGATTAAAACGTTGTTAAGTTCTCAACTCCCTGCTAGTCTAGAAAAGACACGCTTTGTCAATTTCTGTATGAATTATTATCATTTCACTCTGAAATATTAACTTTAATAGGGTTACGGGTGATACTTAAAGGGAATTCAGAGATCGCACTAGCATTAGTGTTAGTCATTACTACACATAACTATGAGAGATGTTATAATCTATTAGATTGTGGGACAGTCTTGGTGAACTTAAATGTGTAACTCAAATAGACAAGAAAAGCTATATTCCTCAGAGCGTGCAACCATAGGTCAAGTTTTTGTTATTCGTATTAATACGAATTAATAGTGGAACCATATCAACAATCTGGATTGAATTTAATGTGTCTAATACTCTTAGAGTCCACTTTTAGCGCCATGTAACCATAACCATATTAACCAAAAAAAAATATCGTTGAGTAAAATTTCGTGGAAATTATTCTACCCGGAAGTTATGGATTCATTAGAAGATAATTATTTGACATTCCTCATATTTGAGAATTTGAATGTCTGTTTATTTCACAATACACTTCTCTCCCAACCCTCGTACTTTCATTGTGCCATGGAATTTAACATCAAATAAATGAACAGCGAGCGTATTGGTGATAGTGATTAAGCAAAAGTGACAAGATCATTATTATTTATACCGGCTCCGGATCATTGGTTAAAATAAGCCAACAACAAATACAAATACAAAAAAACAGAACTGCAGCAATAACTTGTTGATCATGCAATTGTTATTGTTGTTGTGGTTGTCGCTGCATTCAGTTTTATTGTTTATGAGATATTCTAGGTCATCAGCGATAATAAAATTATAAAGCAAAAACAACAACAACAAAATCTTTCTACCATTTTCGGTTATTTTGGCTCGCCCGACTATTTCTTTAACTAACTGTAGGCTGTTTGCTGCTGAGGCTGCTGATGCTGCTGCACCTTTAATACTAGTAAGTATCATTTAAGTTCACACACAATTATAATGTATGTTTTTGTTACTGCAATTGCAATTCCAAAAGGATCGAAAGGCCGCATTGGAGAAATAAAAATTCTTCACTTGCACCGTACATACATATCGACTGAACCTGTTTGCCAGAGAAAAGTGAAACACAATTTCACCGCCGAAAAAAATTTATATATATTTATTTGTGTGTATGTGTATGAAGAAGAAATATAAGTAAATAAAGTAAATATATATAAAGAAATTAATATATATAAAAGTAGTTGGTGTACTTGCACACAGGTTTCTTTTATTTCTGTGTTCGCTACAGTATTGCAGGAATATTATTTAGTTTTGTCAACGATTAGATTATGTCATTAGACTGCAGCGAAAGATTAAAGTGATAAGCTATGGATTACTTGGGTCCTGAAGACCCTTTTCTGTTGCCTAAAGAGACAAGAATTTGAAGAAAATATAAAAGTAGATTTAGGAGTTAAGAATGTAAAGAAAGAAGCCGAAAAGAATAGGTCAGATTGAAGTTGAGCTCAAAAATATATAAAAAAGAAAAAGAATTGGTTGTGAGGAAAGCTCCTTTAAGTGGGATTTCTTCAGTTCAATTTATTTCAATTCATATGGAATGACCTGAAGTGGGAGTAATTATAAGCCAAAGCTTTTCATCGGTTCATCTTGATGAAACCAGAGTAATTCTAATTCCTTTCACTCTTGATGTTCATGCGTTTATCGAGTAAGTGGCCGCCAATTTCTATATTTTGCAGTTCCATATACACTCAGTAGGTCAATCAAAGGCATCCATCATAATAATTGGATACAACATGCTAATTACCAGATTATTCGCAATTTTGGATAAATCATCTTTATTATTGAAAATATGGCACGATCTTTATCAATTAATGCGTGAACGATCATATATCTGTAAGAAATTTTGTTTATTTCTTGCGCAAGAAATAAACGAAGCTTGTTGGTACGATAGAACCGAAAATACGATCCGACCGGAAATGCCTAGTAGTTTTCCCGAAATTGAAAGGTACAGTATGAGGCTCACTTGTTTCCTGAAGGTCCCTTGGTATTAGGTGAAGGGTATAAGAAAAGTAGTGGTTGGTTGATGTCTGGAGTAGATGTAGAAGAGATAGTTTAACAGTGATGTATTTGGTTATCACTTAGTTTCAAAGAAATGGAAGAGCCTACGAATTAGAACCGTCATAGAACCATTCGCAATATCGAATAAATCCAAAGCAATCTGCAGTCAAAGAAAAATATCGTAGAGCATTGGTACTCATATCTTGAAACACTTTTTCGGACAGAGTTATAACCTTCAGCTTCAGAACATGCTCTCGTAATGTTGCGATTGAAGCCATGAAAACAAGTTTGGATTATTCAATCTTGACGATTTCAATGCAGAAATTGGCTCCAATAGTTCTGGCCTAAGATCAATTCTATACACTCATATAATTTTCACAGCATTTAGAATGTACGTGACTATACGTGAGTACGTGCTCATCAAAAATAATAGAAAAATATTTAGCCGAGAAGTTTTGCTTGTAAAACGGAAAAAGGAACATGGATTTCCGAAAAAAAGCATTTCAAAAAAAATCACAACCGATGGTGGTTGGGGACGTCTGTCTGTCTGTCCGACTGGCAGGCCAGGTAAACATTACAAACAGTCTACAGATCACAATTTGAAAATTTTCGAAGAAATTTGGTGCATGTTATTATATTTGGTCTAAGGACGAAGCCTATTGAAATTGGAATGTAGTTTTAAGGTCAGAAAAGTTCTATATATAAAGCGATATAAACAAAATTTGACACAAGTAAGTCTTATAATATTCCAAAACGATGTATCATAATATGCGAGGATCAGTCCATTATTTCTCACAGGGCCCATAAAAATTCCCTTCCAATGAGCGAAGTGACGTTACTTAATATTTTATAAGTTCCATTTTTAACCGACGATATGGTGTAGGATATTAGATAGTCGATCTGGACCGACTTTACATTCTTAGTTGTTGAATTTTATTTTTTATTTATATTTTTTTCTTTTTTGTTGGTATTTTTAGAAAGACACACAACAAAATTATTGGACACATTGAACTTGCAATTAAGTATCGGTTTGTTGGGTATGATTGTGGGTTTACTATGCCACAATACAACGGCACCATCATCATGATCATCAGCTCTCGCATTTGCAATTGCAACAGCAACAACAAAAATTCACTTTCTTCTTCTGGTGCAAAATTTACAGATAACTTGAGGATCTTTTAGTTTTATTTTTATTTTTTACTTTTTTTATATTAAAAAATTCGTTTGTTTTATTAGTGAAAAAAAAGTATTTTCTTCGTTGTTGTTTGATATTAATGAACAACATTATGATCATCATTAACATGTTGTTCATGATCATGTTGTTAAAGACAGTATGTTATTTGTATTTTGTTGTAATTTTTTTGTATTTAGTAAATGTAGTTGTTATTGTTATTGTTGTTTTTTTTAGTTTTTTTGAGTTTTTAGGCAAAATGTACATTAAAGAAGGTCAATACAGATCATGGTATTAAATACAATAATAACAATTTTTCGTTTATTATTTTGTTTTTGTTGTTTTTTTCATTATTTTCTTGTTTTTACTGTTGTTTTTGTATGTTTTGTCAGTCGCCGCGTTGTTGTTGTTGTTGTTGTTAAATATTTTGGGGTGTTGGAAATTGTTGCAATGAAAGTTGTAAAACTGTTGAAATTTAGATGAAATGAAATATTTCAGAAAGAAAATACGAGGGTCATTATTAATAATTTCGTTTTATTAAATTTTTAAAAATTCTATATTTCTGTAAACTTTCTAGAAAGATGTGAATATCGATAATGCGTATGATGTAAAATAGGACAAAATCGTTTTCGAACATTTTCTGGGGTAGAGTAATTAACGCATTTTATGACTATATACTTGTCACATTATATTGGTCCAAATATGGTCACATATAGTACGTCACATTCTCATCTATAAGTCTTTGGTATGATGGATTAAAACTCGTAAAAATCATGTCGTAAATTAGCTATACAAAGTAACATTCATAGCAGATATTAAGAGGACCTTAATATTGTACTGCATCTTATATCCATAACAATCACATAATAAGCATATCTGCCCACAGTGCGGCTTAATGCAAAGCAGTTAAATTTACAAATCGATAACATATAAAAAGGCGTTAAAAAAAAGCACACTGACGAGATATATAAATTGGAACTCAGACTAATCCACACTTAATTACACAACCAGTATGAGCTGAAATGTATTCCAAAAATGTTCGTGAAATTATTGGAAATTATGTCTACAGTCAGACATTTCCGTTATTTTAAGTCTACCACGTCAATAACGATATGTCAGTGTGGGAAAGAACTGACAAAGTTGGCTTTTATTTCATCATTACATTAGTTTGGTAAATTTCACTTAAGTATATTAAGGACACCATCGTCAAACACTTTCTGTAGTTTGCAGAGTGGAGATGGACAGATACATGCAAGGTTAACAAGGGCTACTTTGGACGTGAACAGAGCATGGCAATTCGTAAGTAAATATTAAGATTTATTGATTTTTGTAATCTCCGGAGGTTAGGCCAAGCTAATAGCCAAGAATTGTTTTTCAACGACTGCTGTCGCATTTTCAAGGACATGGTAAAGTTTCTTTTATCTTCTCTGGGAAAATAAACTGTTTCTAATGACAGTAAAATACGGACTCATTTCTTGTATATTAAATGGGTTTGTCAAAATGGGGTCGTTGGATTCTAGTCGACTATTTATGAGTAGCTAAACTATTGTTATGACCAAACCTAAAAGAAGTCTGAAAAACAACTAAAAGCACAATTTTATAAAACGATGTGTTTGGGAAATTGCAAACGATTTTCAATGAATCTGATCGCTGACATATTGTCCCAGTTCGTTGGGCAGAAAACGAGTAAATCTCGCCTTGTCATTGTGATCAATGATGATTTAAATTAAACTTCTTATTTGCGTGTGTTTTGTTTATTTTTTATATAAAAAAGAAGATCGAAGAAGATATTGAAAACTACAAAAATGATTTCTACAGAAATGTTCACAAGAACATCTTTAATTCAAAGTTTGGTTTAGGTATCCTTTGAGAGGTTTAATACTTCTATCAATGTTCTATGGCTTTAAACCATTATGCGGAATATTAAACTTTCTCAAAATAATTATGAAATCGTTTATAGAGGATCATAAGCCTGAAACCCTCTTACGTGGTCTGCGTATCTATAATTATGACTAAATGTACCGCTATTTACATAGTTATATACCGAGACAGGCCATCACAGAGATTGTTTTCAAAAGGCAATTGATTGATTTGAAGAGAAAAGTCAACGAAAGGCGACCAGACCGAAAATATAATTTTCCATTATCTAAAAACTCACATGTTGCAAAAGAGGTGCAAACTTAGTTTGAAAATTGTGAATGGTAAGTTTTTGTCACTCGATTTATAATCCACATTATGGGCCTTTCGATTATAATTTTTTTTGATCGATTCTGGAATACAAGTCAGTTTTGGACATTGTATCGGGAATTGCCTTGACTTATTCTCTACCTCATAATCGGTCTAATTCTTTTTGCACAAAATCTGTATGTTACCAAAATGTTTAAAGAAATTCTATTCGATATCTATAAACAATTCACATCCGTTATAGACATTAGAATCTAAATAAATAAAATATGACACCACGTTGCACCGGTGTAAACAAAACTCCCTAATCCCACACGATTTTCTTGTTCACAAATTAGAGTCAAAATAAATATTGTCAAGTTCTTTTTTTCTAAAATCCATTTAATAACTCAACATGTTATTAACCTACATTTAAATACATACATACATACATACATACATACATACATACATACATACATACATACATACATACATACATACATACATTATTTATTTTTCACATTGTCAATTGTACAAATATTTTCATTATAATAAAAAAAAATATTTAATTCTGCAGAATTTTTTATTAAATTTGTTCAACTCAAACAAATTTTTTCTTCAGATTTTACATAAATCAAGTAGAAAAATATGTAAAACAAGTAAGAATGCTATATTCGGCTATGCCGAATCTTCAATACCCTCCACCACTATATTGAAGACAATTATCTATTTGTTTGAATTTATTCCGGGAAGTGGGATTATAAAGGAGTAAATATTCAAATATGGCAGATGATTGTCAATTTGATTTCATATATTAAGTTAAATTTCAAAATGTTTATTGATATAATAGTTTTATAAGCTCAAACCCGTTTTCTGGGAAAAGGAGTTTTGTAGAAGCTATAGTAAAATATGGACCGATATTGAATTTATATATTTAAGACAGTTAGAAAAATAATTGAGGAGAATTTCAATAGAGTTGGTTATTATTTAAATTGGTTAAAATTTAAACTCTTTTCCGGGAAGGGGCCTAATATGGGAGATACAGCAAAGTATGGTCCTAGATCGTTCATATAAATAATGTGCTGAACTTAAGTGATATTATTGGTCTTTATTTATAAGTTTTGTAAGCACAACCTCTTTTTCGAAAAGGGGCTTGATATGGAAGCTATATCAAAATATGGACCTATTTAAAAAAAATTAATTACATATATTTAAGACAGTCAGAAAATGAATTGTGCCAAATTTCATAGACATAAACCATATATTCAGAGAAGTGGCGTTATATGGGAGCTAAGTAAAATAATGACCCCAGAACAATTTAGTCTTTTTCTTTGGTTTATTATTGTATTAAAATAATTGTACATGTCAAATTTCAGTAAATTATCTTAAAATTTGCGACCCATATTAGACATAGATTTTGGGTTATATCAAAATTCTAAACATTTCCGCCTATAACTCTTTTGCAATTGATCCGATTTTTATGATTTTACGATTTACGATAATGAAGTATATATAACTTTATATTATAGTTATTTTTTCATTTATGTTTTGTTGAAAAAAACAGAAAAGTTTTATTTTCGGAATTTTGTGTATAACTTTTATGCTGATGACCCGATATAGTTGGTTGAAAATAGAAAACTGCTTAGGACAATAACAACTAATGTGGGCATGAAAATGTTTCCAAAAAACAGTTTTTGATTAGATGCTTGAATTTATGGGGTCTGAGGTAGTTCCTGCTGTTGTTACACTCAGAATGACAAAGTTAATATACCCCCATCACCACTTTTGGTGGAGGAGGGTATAAAAATAACGCACACATATATACACAAAAACAACATGTGTTTAAGTGTATATTTATGTGCAGTTTAAAAAAATGATTTGAATACATTTTAAGAATTGCATAACATTTCTAACAACAAAAAATCTTGGCAAAGTGGCTGCCAGTAGAAGTTTATAAGAAAAAATTACAACAATAAAAAATAAAACAAAAAAAAAACAAAAAAAATAATAATAAATGCAGTCAATCAGCCAAGAAAATGTGTTTATTTTACTCAACCATCTATTTATCTAAGAAATCCACCCACTCACCTGATCTATTGAATAATAATAAAAACAACAATAACAACAACAAAATATAAATGCAACTTTACAACAACAAAATCAAAGACAAAAAAGCTGAAATGCATTTAAACAAAATTTATCAAACAAAATAAATGTCTGAAGTCTAGATTATTTAGACATGATTAGAGCAAAGTGAAAGACCTCAACAGACATGTGTGTGTGCGTTGTAGTATGATTGCAACTTGAAGTCATTTCTCAGACAAAATGAACTCTTATAGGAAAGTAAATTTCTTGAGAAGACAATACACATAATCTGGCAAAGGAATATTAAGAAGGGAAAAATGATGTAATTAAATTTGGAAAATATAGAACAGATACTTTAATAAAATTTTAAAGGAAAGTGATCAGGCCAAACATGATATATCCAAATTTTTTTCGATTCAACAAAGATCATATTCCCAAGTTTCAAATCATAAAATAAGTTGTGGTAGATTGATGTCTGGAGTGGAAACGTTGAAGAGAAAGAGTGCGGTATTTGCTTCAACAATTGATATCACGTAAACCTGTGAAGACATAGAACATTGCCAAATCTATCAGATATTGCAACGAGCTCCATACAAGGAATCAGCATCGAAAGTCCGCCAAAACAAGACGGTGACAGAAAAAATTTTGAATCGTTTCCTCCTCCCCTTCATTAAGACAAGTTCAAAACTGAAGCCCTTTTTTCGCTGAGATTTTTCCAAAGCAACAAGTGTTATTGAGATATTGAGTTGGAATGATATCCCATTCACATTGGTTTATTCCATCTTTCCTACACTGTTGCATAGAGTTACGTTGAGTGATAGAACACTCAACGTTCAATATCTTTTCGACAGGACATCAGAATCTAAGTTTCCTTATCCGTGCATCCAGACAGCGCAATGTTCGCATGCTCTGCGAAATGTTCGAATGATATACGGCATTCCCGGATCAATGTCTTGGATATCATAGCCCGTGTGTTCGAATTCCACGTCAATCTGCTATCAAAAATTATTCCAAGGTATTTAGCTCCACTTTATAGATTCTTGTCTGAAGACCAGTAGATACTTGTCTGAAGACAAATATCTTATACCAGCGATATTTTTACGATTATGATTTAATCACTGTGATTGGTAAATCACTGGTAACAGTGATTGAAATTTTTAAATCTCAGTTACTAATTTTGTTGTTCTTTCTTATTTGTTGCATATTGAAATGTATTTGTTTCTATTTAGTGTCATCAAAATTACTTAAAATGTTGCAGCATAAATTCTAAAATGAAAATTATAATAGAGACTCCCACAATCAAAGAAAATAATGTCCTCTACCGTCTTCTATTGTACCCTTTTGTTTTTTCGTGATTTTTATCATTTTTCACTGCTTTAAAGAAGACTGATTTTAAAATCACTTCAATTGGGAATGACGTTATTTAAAAATCAAGGTATCGCTCATCTCTACCTGACACCGCTACTGCTAAATCATCAGCATGCCCTATGATCTTGAGGCCTAAATGAGTAGCTCATTTAATGCAAAATTCCATAGTTGAGGTGAAAGAACACTTAATCCAATGATCCTGTGACGAATCCGAATGAGGTTTCCCCTCCAACGCTTTTAGCATAAGAGAAAAAATATGTTTGCGACAACCATAAACGAGAAGCAACATACTATGGTTATTTGATATTGTTACTGCAACTAATAAAATTTGTTTATTTGCATTATGATTTTGCATTAACAACTATAGTAATGGTTATCACCACTGAAAACATTGCTATTTCATTTAAATTAAATTATTGTTATAAAAATTTGTTTAATCGCATTGTAATTTTGTATTAAGTTATTGTTATCGCCACTAAAATTATTATTGTCGCAATTAAAAATATTGTTATCGCAAAAAAATATTGTTATTCCAGGAAAAAAAAAACATTGTTAGTTGAATTTGTTTGTTCGCATTTTTTTATTACAATAAAATTGTGATCAGTCAAACATATTTCCAAACATATTGCGACCACAATATTTTTTTATTTAATAAAAATAATTTTATTACAGCAACGAAATTGTTATCAAAATAAATTCAAAATTCAACAATAAACATGTTGGTGATAACAATAATTGATTGCCGTTAACATATTTGTGTTTGCGACAAACATATGGCGAAATGGCATTTCTCTGCGTGTGCTAAATTTGTATGAATGAAACTATTATAAACCGACATCCTCTAAATTAAAAAAACCGTTAAGAATTCTTTTTAATGCTCTTAACGCATGTTTCAAAAGCGGTAGTACTCTTTCATACAGCATTGTTACTTATTTCCTTATTAACGACGTTTGTGTGGCTATTAGGGTTACGGAATTCAATAATCAATATCGCGGGATCCCTAGATTCATAGATTTCGTGTTTGAAATTTCGGTATTGGTATAATAATGCCTGTTGATGATAGTTAAAAAAGAATTTGTCCAATTACAGCCGCTATATTTAGTTGTAAAAAAGTAAAAAACCGAATTTCTCATACGTTAATATTTTGGTAAAAAATATTGTCAAACTTCTTAAAAACTAATAAACCGTACTGCTCCCATTTAACTTCTCTCACCGCCATCTACATACAAAAAATGTTGCCCTTAACCTCAATTAATATTTCTAAAAACTCCGAAATTGCTAAAGTGAAAATATATTGATTCTCTTGAATTTAGGTAAGAAAAAATTGTTGTTGTCGTAATTAAAGACACACTCTCATCTTCAACAAGAAAAATGTTGCAACAATTTATGTTGTTGACATTTACACATTTAGTGGTTTAAACTACACAATTCATTAGTCCATGTTAAAATGTCTAACTGTGTGTGTGTGTGTATTTGTATCTTCTCATTAATTACAATATCGAAATTGTCTACAAGATGTAAATTTTAAAACATTAATTGATTACACAGAATCAAGTAACTTGTTTTCCCCTCTCTGAACAATATATACATTTCACACACTTTGTGTGTGTTGCAAGTTATAAAAATCGTGAGAAAGATGCAACAGTTGTTGGAAATTTGCATTTACATACAAGACTTGTATTCTACTTCCTGTTTCCTCAATATAATCGTCTCTTTTGGTGGGAGGGGGGTTTATAACAGACTAAGTAGTTATGGGTAATAATTCTAGTGGAAAAGATTTAAAGGCACATCTGATGTAAAGAAGGGATATTGAAAATCTGGTTTTTCCTTATTATTTTAAAATCATAGAAAGAAAAACATTCGAACAACAATTTAATCAAATTGTTCAATTTTACGTCAAATGTAGATCTGGCCATGAACTATGGGGTCCAGTGCAAATAAGGGTCATGCTTCAGGCAAGAAAAATGTAGAAATTTGTTAAAGAGTCGTTTATGTTTGTTTACTACGAATCATATATTTAGATCTGTAGTATCATGGAGAATCCTTGGAATTTGTTTATGTGTGTCTTTAGAAGCAAACACCCTACGACACTCCCTCTATACTTATTGAGAGGAATTTCTAGAATTGTATCTATAACCAAATTAAATGAAAGTATAGATGGAATGCATATGTGTAGGGCACATATTCCAAAATTCACTTTCTTAACTAACAATTTGACACGTTTTATACTGCATGACGTATATGAACTTACAAATGTCTTTTTTGAGGCATATAATCTATAGATTCCATGACAGAAGCGAATATGCAGATTGCTATTGCGATATTGATCTTGGGATTGGCATGGATTAAGTAACTCAGCGAAGTTTCAGCCGTGTGATCTTTGTGACCAAGGCTCTCTTGTTCTAATGTTTCAACAGTCGGTGCTCAACTCAGCGGTAAGGTTATATGCTTGTTATTTATGGAGCATATGGGACTAAGACATATTTGATTCTGATTAATAACTGCATATAGGATCTCTTCGATGATGGTGATGATAAATGGAACTTGTGTGGCTTGGACGGATGTTTCAAGATGTTACAGTTTCTATTAGAATAAGGAGCGATTGCAGCAGTTACAGGCGAAGATTTCGGTGACCAATTGTGGATGACATCAATGCTAACAATCGAATGCTATTCTTGAATGAGTATCTCTGAATGAGTACAGAAATTGTGCGGCTAATTATATTTCAAATAATCGAGCAGACGAAGTATAGAGCTTAGTGATGACTTTGTCGGTTCCCTAGCCTTTGACTCATATCAAGAATAACATTAATACAAAATTATAATAGAAAACTTAGAGAAGATGGATCAATTAGGCCCCCACTCAAACAGCTCGTGTTACTTGGCCCTCGTTTGACGTTCACAGGAACTTTGTATGATGTGCATCATCTTCTTTGTTTCGGCTGAGTACAGTATTAAGTGGACACTTCGAATGGGACACACATGCAGTGGGAATGGGAATTTACCTCTAACGGTTTTTGTCGAAATTATCATGATGAGACAGAGGAAGTTATAGTTTTTCTCTTCATGTTGACTGTCCGGTACTGGAAAATAAGCAGCTAAAGGATATCGGTTGTTGCTTGTAAACGACGATTTTCCCAATACAGTACGTATTATTATAAACCAAGAACGGATCTTATTGAAAATGGTCATATTTCACAGATATGAACATATTTCCGAAAATCACTTTAAAAGTATAAATCTCAAAAAAATTTAGTATTGCGATGAAATTTCGCATATTTAAGGTTTATACAATCAGAAAATATCTAACAAAACTTACGAGGATCAGTTCATAATTTCCTATAGTCCTCATATAATCACACTTTCGAAAATCATTTCATAATGACATAAATTTCTAATATTTTCAATGTTCTCTTTTTTTATAAAAATTAAACTAAAAATTTTTTACTATTTTTCTGAAGTAATCCATGGGACATTATGGGCCAATCACAATATAATTTAGAAGAATCAATATAATCAAGTATAAAACATGTTAACGACACATTTCACAACAAAAAAGATTTTTTAAGGAATTTGTGAACATTCAACGGATTTTCTTAAAGGACCTTACATGAGATATATTGGAAAATCAAAACCCCCAGCTTTTTTGTTATGAAATCACTTTTAGTTATTTTGGTCAGCTTTTCAAATAATAAACAACACTGTGTAATGCGACGACATATATATTTTTTAGCGTACGATCCATTTGACCTGATAAAAGCTTTAGACACAATCAGTCATAAAGTTCTCTTCCAGAATTCAGCAAATCTCTTTGCTGAATAACATGAAGAGATGGATCGTAAATTACTTGAGTGGACATCAGTCATTCCTAGAGTTTCGAGGTTAAAAGTCAAAACCTTATTGAGTTCAACAAGGTGTCCAAAAGAAGGCGTCTTGAAACCTCTCGAAACTCTCAGCGCCTCCTATAGGAGTTGACCTGATAACATATGCAGACGACTGTACAATAAAGGCGACATGTCATAGAGTTAATGACCTATGCGATTTGTTAAATGGTTATCTCACCGAAACCACAAATTCTTCACTACACGTAACTTGAAACTTTCTCCAGCGAAGTCGACAGCAACACTCTTCACCACCTGTACTAAAGAGGTAAATATAAATTTAGGCAACGTAGTCGATGGAATCCAAATTCCGACTGGTATCTACCCGAAAATCTTAGCGGTTAGGAAAGGGGCCTCAAACTTGGGGTATGTACAACCTTATTAAGTACTTCTTTTCTCTTTCTCTAAGTGATACGCAACGGAGGAATATTCAAAGAATATGCCAAAACGTAGCCTTAAATACTGTAACGAGCTGTATACAAATGTCCTCAATACAACATCTACATGATGCGACAAAGATCTTATCAGTTAAAGAGCACAATGAAATGCTTAATAAATAGTTCCTTCTTGGATGTCATCGGTCGCATGATCCTAACTTCAACATAACACAGTTGGAGTTAACCCCGAGGCATATTAGAAAAGATCTTTGAATATATATATACACGGGTATGTGCGCTACGAATTACAAGGTTTTAAGTAATTCGTAGTATGATAGTATGCAGACTTAGAAAGAAATCTGCCGAGGTCTACAAGAGTATTTTTGGCACAACTACCTTTAGGATGAAGTAATAGGATGGAGACTGGTCTCGTATTGACAATGACGTTAGAAATATTTGTCCTGCACACTGTGTCCAGAAGTTCTATGAACTGGAGATCAGAAATTGGCTTAATCAAGTCTTTGTCTCAAGAAACCCCATCACTAACTATGTACAACATTTTGTTGTTTGTAGTCAGCCATGGATCACCATAAAACGTTAAAGAGTTTTATTTTACAACTCTTTAAAAATAAATTGCCAAAACTTATTATGTTTTTTTTTTTTTGGAATAAACAAATATATGGTAATTTGGTATTATCGATTTCGTCCATTAAAAAAAGTAGTGTTAGATTTTATTGGCACAAGAGTCGTAATTCAACTTGACATGGTCGAGTTTAAATTTGCCTGCTTTCTAAGGTGTGGGAAACTCTATTCGTAAGGCGACTTATCGATTTTGTTTAAATTTTACATTTTCCACCGACAAACATTTTTAACTGCAAAAAAAAAAAAAATAAAATAAAATAAAATCAAAAACATAAAATGTTTTTATTTGTTATTTTAAAAAAAGCTTGACCCACATTTTAACGTGGGTTTTCTTTTTGTTTCCCCTGCTTTAAAATCAAAATCTATAGAAAAGAAAAACACTAAATATTTTCAGTTTGTTTTTATGTTTTTTTTGTTTTTGTAAATTTTTACTAGAAAAAATACGTAAAAGTATTTGAAGTATTATGTATTTAGCATTTAAGGAGTGAGATCGAAAAATTCCTAACAAACGTTTTTCATTAAGACCTTTTTAATCAAGTAATATTTGACACCAAAAGTTGATCCAGCACTCAAATGTCTGCAGTCAAACTGTTTCCAATGTTATAAATAAGCCGTTGATACAAAAAGTGGTTCAAGTAGAAGGAATAGTTTACATACATAACCCAAAAACATTTTCAAAAGAGCAGCCCGTTTAGCTCACTAACTTGGACTATTTGGTACGAATAGTTAAAGCTTATTGTTTACAAAAAGGCTGCTTCCATTCATAAGTCTTCATTATGTCTGCACTTATTTTTGGCCCGATTTGGTCACTATGGTAAACAAGTATTTAAGTGGAACAATAATGTGACATTGTACCGACAGGCAAACTGTCCAGAGCTAAGGCCAGTGAAGCACAAGAAGGTTCCTAAAATATGCACTATGGGCGTTTCGCAGAAACGGTTTTGGATTATATTTATCTCTTCTTTGACTTAATAGTTTACAATATCTACACATGTGTGCGATTTATGAGTTTCAAAGTGAAATTTGGAAGGGTGGTTGTGTGGAACCTATAAGAAATAAAATAATATTAGAATATAATAAACCTATTCCAGGGGGACATTTGTAATGGATCGATTTTAACCAAGTTCAATAGGCATCGTTCTTAAGCCAAAATAATAGCACGTGCCAAGTGCATCTCGTACTCTGCGAACAAGCTTTACATGGAAAGCCAGCCAAAGGGAGGGCATGCTTAAATCGACTAAGGATGTGATTCTGAGTCGAAAGGTATACTTAAAAGTGGTGGTAAGATTATTTTTCATGCCCATTACAAACATTTGCACAAACGCATAATACCCCCCACCATCTATGGTGGTGCAGGGTATAAACATTAATTTAAGGGTTTTCGACTATAACTATAAAAATTGCAATAATAAATTTATATTAAGAATTTTTCGATCACACTCCTTTGTACTGCACTGCCATCACCATTCATGCGATCGTTCCAACACACATAATGTATATAAGTTATATACAATTTTTCATGTGAATTAAATATAACTCTTTTTAGTCAAAATGTTAAGCAAAGATTTTTTATGTCCTGGAGCACCATCGAATCAACTAAAAAGGCATTCCATTTTTAATTTTTTGCATTTACCTTATTTTATTTTCTTTCTTTCTTCTGTTTCCACCATAATGTTGGTTTTATGCATTTTTTTGTTTTATGTTTGCAACAAGTTGTTGCATTTTGCCTCACAACAACGACAACAACAAAAGTCCATAAATCTTCGTTTGCGTTTATTTTGCATTAAAATAAAAAAACTAAAACCAGAAGAAGCGTTTTCTAGAATTCACTGAATGAATGTCTGAGTGAGTAAGTGAGTGAATGTGTTGTTCTTTATACTCGTCCAAACTATAATGGAATTCAAGTACTCGTATCGCTTGTACTCAGGTCCCAACTTTGTATTTCTTTGTGGCAAAGTAACAGAAGAAAGAAAAAACTTTTTTTGTTTTTGTTTTTGCATTTTATCTTGAGAAATTTCCATGGGAAAAATGAAGCTTCAACTCCATTTAAAATGTTTAAGAAATTAAAAGCGAAAAAATCGTTTAAACGACAAAAACAGCAGAAAAATACATTAGAACAGACCACCTGGAAAAATATATAGAGTTTTTGTCAAGAATCTCTTCTTTTTAATTTGTGCTGAGAACTTTTGCAAATCCTCCAGATTTAGTAATTATGCGTTTTTCTCTAGAAAAGAAGGTTATTTTAATATCAGGGAAACATAAAATAAAAATAAAACATAAAATCTGAAACACAACTTTGAGTTATCGATAACAATATAATAACATATTCTTCTATTTCCACTGATATCGATGACAATACAATACTTTCTACGACAAATCTGGTTACCGTTAGGTCATCAAGTTGCCATGAAAAAATTAAAGCAAGAAATTTAGCTCACTTGAGTCATGGAAGGTCCCTTTATGTTACCTGAAAAGAGAAGAATTGAAAAGGAATGTTAAAGTTAACAGTTTCGGGTTCAAATTGGAGTTCCGAAAAATAGTTGAGGCAAAGTCATGTTCAAGGAAAAGAGAAAAGGGAGATTGGGAATTGCTTTCTAGTTCATCTAGTCATTCACATCATAAAACTTCAAAGAAGTCTTGTTAGCAATCGTGTCGCCAAACTAGCCGCAATTCGGATAAAGTCGCATATATCTCTCACATCAGAAGTCAACAAATGCTTCAGAGATTGTAACGTGCCGCTTTCAAAGGAACACATTCGTAAGCCACTAAATACAGGGCAGTGACGAGGAAGATAAAGTATAGTTTAATCTTCACTCATGCAACTTCTGCATGAGTGAAGTCGAAGGAAGTCACATTCTTGATGCAGATACCTCAAAGCGACAATGTCTGTAGCAACTGTGT
>PYHX02000158.1:52004034-52027196 GCA_004302925.2 Cochliomyia hominivorax
TTTTATCGTTTAGAGTTTTGAGTATTTTTGTAGTTATTTCTGCCCTGTAAATTTTTGTATTTAAGTACTTTTTTGTATATTTGTACCATATAAAATTAATGATACCAATAACAAACCATTCACCATTTGTCTCCGAGTGAAAAGAATCCTCTCTTCTAAACATAATTTTTTTTTATGGAAACAAATAGATTTCACTTGAGTTTTTAGAAGTGACTCTTAGCAAAGAGTCGTATTGAGGATGGAAACTTAATAAAAACTGCTTTTGAATATAAAAATCTGAAATGAAAAATAACTTGAACTATAAAAACTTTATATATGTGTATGTGTGTGTATAATGTGCTATGTAATACAAATGCAAAGTATTTTTCAGAACACAAAGAAAAAAAAATAATAAACATTAAAAACAAACTATGAGAACAATATTTTGGACAAATTTTTGCGGTACAAACAAAAATTGATAATTGTCGATCAATTAATAGGAGTGTCGATATCTTGGAAGGAAGGTTGGATATATACGTGTTCTCGGAATCGATAGAGATTTCTCAAGAAAATTTAACATGAATATGGCTGAGGTGTTTTCGATTTGGAAGATAACAGGTCCTAAGCTGGTTAGAGTTATAGAATGTAAATTTTGAATCGTTAAAAAATTAAATTTCATTGTTGGAGCTGATTTGATTTGGATGAGAAAGTTCCCTTATCTAGTCAGGGGTGCAGTCGTTGACATTCCAAAAATTAGCCACCTCGAATATTTATGAATTGCGACAAAATAAATTCTGTGTAAAGATAGTAAATTCTTTTAAAGTACATCAACAACATTTAAATTTTCAAATTCTCCATCTCTGTTGCTTGTGATAACGGTATATTAAACTTTGTCATTCTGTGTGAGTAACAATTTTGAAAACATTAATTAGTACTTTTTATACCCTAAACCACCGGAAGTGGTCATTTGTGCTAACGTTTTTTAGCATGCAGAAAAACGGTGTTACACCCTCCTTTAAATATATCGTTCTTCGACTCAGAATC
The DNA here is from genome assembly GCA_004302925.2 of Cochliomyia hominivorax. Lineage (NCBI taxonomy): Eukaryota > Metazoa > Arthropoda > Insecta > Diptera > Calliphoridae > Cochliomyia > Cochliomyia hominivorax. Next base: position 52,005,058 of record PYHX02000158.1, read on the forward strand.
AAAATCTGATTCGATTTAAACGTTGTGAACAGTCTACATATGGCAATGTTTGGAATATCTCTGTGAAATTTGATACATATTATTTTGGACTAAGAACGAAGCCTACTGAAATTGGACATGTTCGGTAAGTCTTTTAATATTCTATAATGGTGTGCCAAAATTTGCGAGGATCGATCCAATATTTACAAACAAACTCTCATACAAATATCACTTTTAAGGGTAAAAACCGTACACATACGTTGGAATTGTAATAATAATTGGTAAAAAATGATGTACTAAATTATGCGAGGGTCGGTTCATAATTTCTTGTGGCCCCAATACAAGCTCCCAGAACAAAAAATTTAAAAACGGATAAATTTAACATAAATCTTAGTGCCACAATAATGTGCTTCACATAGACTAGAAATCGCCATTAAAACCACTAAAAAAGGATATTTACCTCCAAATGTATAGAAATAATGTGAAAAAAAGGTATTATGTGATACTTTTTGTTTCTTTTTCAAGGTACCTTTTTTTGGGTTTTCCATAATATAAATTGTACTTATTGCTCTAACGAAGAAGCGAATAAAATACAAATGTAAGATATTTTGAATTCGGTTTAACTGAATTTTTAGTTTTATTATTCATTTAAATATTTCTTCCCAAAATTTTCAAATACCATATTTTCACAACAGACTTAAATGCAAAAAGAACTCACTGCACACAATGCGACTGTAAATAGCAGCTCATAACGATTACAAAAATTTAATTCAAAATATCTACAAACAATTCAACTCTCAATTCTTTTATTCTAAAGTTGACAATCAACTGCAATAAAAACAAATATTCATTTTCAAAGAAAAAAAAGAGTTTTTGGGGAGCAACCAAATACACAGAAAGAAAAACACAAAAACATATTTGATTTAAGATCGAATAATTTTATTTTAATTAACCGGTTCTTTGTGTTTCAGAAAACCTACCGGTTTCGAATAATTTTTGTTTCGAATTAATTCGACCATGTTGGTTTTTTTTCAGTCCGGTTAACCGGTTTTTTAATGAGGGGATGGAACTTTTAAGCATTTGACTTAAACTATTCAAGAATTCATCCTTTTGTGTTTATTCGGCCATGACTGAGAGTAAATGCAATTTTTCATTCTGTGTGTTTACATGAGTAAGTACAGTATGCATATTAGACATCATATTCTGAATCGATTTTGCTATGTACGTCTGTTTTCTACATAATCACATCAATAAAAATAATTCAACGAGATTTCGCAAGATTTTTTATTCGGAAATTTACTATTTTTAGGTAAAGAGATTTAGACGTATAATTTAGGCATGTTCAGAATTTAAAGAGTTTCTCTAAAGGAAAAATAATGGATTTAAAAAAATCATGGTATCTAAACACATTATTTTTAAATACGATACCGAAAAATACCCCCACCCATTAAGGATATTATACGGTCCAAGTATAATTTGATGAAATTTGTTAGCAAATGGTTACTTTGATACTTTGATATAAATTCATTCCATGTAAAAGTCATTACACGGTAAAGTTTTTTATTCGTATAACTCTAAGTTCTATTAAATATTAATATTTTCGGTAGATTTATAATAAACAAACAAACCCGCTAAACCATTTTTTTTAACATAAAACCATATTCTAAACCGGTTTTATGAATATCCCATTTTTCGAATAACTCGATAACCGGTTTTCTGCAAATGTCGGTTTTTTTTGCATACACTAGTCAAGAAGCTGTAATTACGGTGAAACAATGTTAAATTAACATTTTTTATCTATGAAGTTAAATCAATAATGGAAAATGTTAAATTATTCTATTTTAATTAATTTTACATTGATTTTCTTTCTGTGTGAATTAAATAAATTAATAAATTTTGTAAATTTTCTATTCAACAAAATATTCAGCCAAAACTTAAAAAAACAGATTTTTATTTTGCAAATTAAGCAAAAATACAAATCTTGATTAAACAAAATTATTTTTTTTTATTTAGAGAAAAAAAACAGAATATTTTTTAGGAGATGCAGCTTCATTTTTTGGAAAAATACTTTGCTACTGTCCCACAATAACACTTGAATTTCTATACATCCTTCAAAATTGCTGCTGCTTCGGATGATGACGGTTGTTGTTGTTCGTTAAATGTCATTTTTATGTTGCTTTTAGTTATTATATTGAACAGTGGGCATAAATTGAATAAACTTCTGGTTTCTAAACGTCTGTTGACATATGAAAATAGTTCTAGCAAAGGAGTGTCTAACTAAGAGTTTGGGAAAGAGCCCCCACTGTTTATGCTGAATTGAGTTATTCAGACTTATTGATTTATAAAATTTCTTATTTCATCCGATTTTTCAAAATATATATTTTCTTAAAATCAGTATTTTTTAATTTTTTGAGGTTATTTGCAATTAGATTCAGGATCGAACTATTTCAAATATCCATTAGTTCAGATTTTAAAAATACGACATTAAAGTGAAAAAATTTCAAAAAGGTATTAGTTTTGTGATAACATTTCATCTATTTAAGATTTTTTAAACTGAAAACAACTATACGAAATTTGGGAGGGTCGATCTACAATTTCCTACAACTTCGGTATGGTATGACTTCCACATAAAAGTAAGATAATTAAACAAGTAAATGTGTTACAGACGGTCAAGCCCAACTTTTAATACCCTACACAACTTTGTTGATTGTAAATGTCTGCTTTGAAAAACATTTGATCAACCCTCGTATAATTTGCTTAACTTATTATTCCTATGTGTGCAATATATTATAGTACTAACATTTAGTTGAAATATATGCGTTTTAAGGGAAATTTTTTCTATAGGGTCATATTGGATTTATAAAAATTTATGGACCCGAATCTAGTTTTATTTCGCACAGCGGTTTGGCTAATATTTATCCTCGTATAATTCGGACATAGTTTTAGAATATAATAAGACTGAGTTTTGCAAAATTTGGTTTAAGTCGTTTTATATTTAGGACTTTTATGGGCAAAAATTCCGTTTCGAGGGGGGGGGGCATTCGAATGGAACCTATATGAATTAATGAGCAGATCATGCTTAATTAGACTTAGTTTCTGAGTCGAACGGTTTACTTAAAAGTGATTGTAGGACGATTTTTTCTGCCCGTTACAAACATCTGCACAAACACACTGTGATGGTGTAGGGTATACATATTTTAAACCACACGGTTTTATGTAAAGCACAATTGTCGGTCTCATCAGACTGCTTTACTTAAGTTTATTTCTAGTTTTTTTATTTGGCGAATGATTTGTCTTTATCCCCAACTTTAACAATTTCTGTTCCCTCTTGTAAAAACTGATAATTTCTTTGTTTTTGTTGGACGCCCCGTTTTTCTATTTACTTGTTAGTTCCACTCTTGTTACCTTTGCGAAGAAGTAAGTCCATCCAGGGTTATGTCCGTCTTTTTTGTATTTTAATTCAGATGTATGATGATATAGTGGCCTGACGAGATATCAGTCCTTATTTTCTATCAAGCCATTAGGAGCTTTGCAAAACTCCTTGACTATTCGTTCCTCACCGCACAGGGTTAAATTGTTTACCTTTTAGTTTTGTCTGAATTTTATTTTGCATTTTGTCTGATTGTAAAAAGACAGATTTCGTTTCAGCCAGGAAATTTAGAAGATTTATTTCATTTTGGATTTATGGAGTCATTTCGTGGGGAGTTACGTAGTGAAGCTTCATCACCAGGCTTGATTTTTATGAATATTATTTTATAGTTGCTTAGTAAGCTGTAGGACAATCATTGTAAGACAATCACACAAAATCGCTGCGATCAAAACAGTCAACCAAATTTGACGTTGAAGGATTATCACTGATAAAAATGGGAATCGGTTCTGGTTTAAACAACTCAATACCTGAAATATATAAAAATACGGTTCGATATCCTTCAACTTAGATACGTGTATTAAATAAAATTAGAAAAAAAGTGACGAATTTCAATCGAATTGCCTCTAAATTTAAAACTTTTATAAGTTTAAAACTTTATTCCACATTTAGGACCCCTTAAATGAGAGTTATATCGAAATATGGATTGATATTCATTAAATTGATAACGTGCATTGAGGAAAGTTAAAAATATTATTGAGATGAATTTCAAAACTATTGATCTGTATTTGAGGCTTTTTCAAGCTCAAAACTGTTTTCCGGGAAGGGCCCGATATTGGTCAAATTGATATATATATTCAAGTTAGAAAAATAATTGTGTTGACTTTTAATAGAATTAGTCTGTTTTTAAGAGTTTTATAAACTTAAAACCATATTCTGGTTGACATGAGATATGAAGTTGGCCTAGGAACCTAGACCTAGGAACTTAGTCTAAAAATTAGCACAGCAAAAACAATTTTTTTAAGAAAATTAGATTCAAAATTACAACATTTATGCCACACTAATTTTGGGATGTATACAAATTTGGCCTTTAATTTTTTTTGATCTGTTTTTGGTGATTTTTTTTGTCGGCGCTACTCACGAAATGATAAATTTAATATAAAATATAAAAATAATATTCCAAAAAAATAGACGGATTCCGTCCCACTGTGTATTGAATAAAAAAGATGAACTACTAAAGTTGAGGGTTTATTGTATTTATAAATGTCATATTATAAAAGAAAATTCCGTTTCATACTTAAATGTCTTTAACTAAAATCACTGACATATAAAACGCTCTATTCCATTGTCTCTAGTTTTAGTTAAAATGTCAGCTTCGCTAGAGTTTCGTATTTGTACTTTGAAGTTCGATGATTTAGAAAATTTTGAAGAAAAAGAAACTTCTGCTGAAGATGACACAATTTTTCATATCAAATAAAAGAAAATAAAGTTGGATCGTAAAAAATAATAAATAAAATTGATTTTACTTTAATTCAAAATTCAAAATATCATTAAAAATTTATGGACCAAAAAATCCCGAAATTTGATCCTTAACTTTTTTTTTAATATTTTTATAAATTCGTGTTTAACAATATTTATAGTTATTTAATACTTCTGACATCCTGCTTTAGGGCCGTTTCTAGGATTTTCCTTTAAATTTACAGTAATAAATGAAAATAAATGTTATTTTCTTCTTCTTATCTTATCTACTTTGTGCTTTAGAATTTTATTCATATTTTGCCTGTTGCATTAAACTTTTTTTCCATTTATTATACCCTTCACGACCAAAAGTGATGAAAAGCGTATATTAACTTTTTCGTTCCATATGTAACGCTAAGAGAAGTAATGTGAGTTCTCAACAGACAGATCGACATAGCTAAATCGGGGCTCAATGAAATTTACTCTGAGTAATTTTTATAGTTTTTATATCGGTTCAGTATATTTATAGATTAAGACCGATATCTGAGGCAACCTTTAAATGCAAGCGAAGAAAATTCATAATTTTAAAATTAATTATAAATAAAAAAAAAATAGAATAAAAATTTGCCACTAGGGTATTCAAGAAATTGGCATTTTCAGAAAACCGGTTAACGAGTTATTCGAAAAATGGGATATTCATAAAAAACGGTTTCGAAAAATCTTGCAGAATATTATTTAATTGATTTTATTGACATGATTATGTTTATAACAGACGGACATGGCAATATCGATTCAGAATATGATGTCCAATATGAATACTGTACTTTACTCAGAAAAAATTATGGACCGACTCTAGTTTTATTTCGCACAGCGGTTTTGGCTAATATTTATCTCTTAATTGACAATTGGAAGTGGACCGATCCATGTATAATTCGGACATAGTTTTAGAAATATAATAAGACTGAGTTTTGCAAAATTTGGTTTAAGTCATTTTATATTTAGGACTTTTATGGGCTAAAAACTTCGTTTCGAGGGGGGCATTCGAGTGGGACATATATGAATTAATGACTCGATCATGCTTAATTAGACTTAGTTTCTGAGTCGAACGGTTTACTTAAAAGTGATGGTAGGACGATTTTGTTTGCCCGTTACAAACATCTGCACAAACGCACCTATGATGGTGTAGGGTATAAATATTTTTGAACCACACGGTTTTATGTAAAGCACAATTGTCGGTCTCATCAGACTGCTTTACTTAAGTTTATTTCTAGTTTTTTTTTTTTAATTTTGGGCGAATGATTTGTCTTTATCCCCAACTTTAACAATTTCTGTTCTCTTTTGTAAAAACTGGTCTTTTCTTTGATTTTGTTGGACGCCCCGTTTTTCTGTTAACTTGTTAGTTCCAGTCTTGTTACCTTTGCGAAGAAGTAAGTCCATCCAGGGTTATGTCCGTCTTTTTTGTATTTAAAGATTCTATTCTATAGATGTATGATGATATAGTTGCCTGACGAGATATCAGTCCTTATTTTCTATCAAGCCATTAGGAGCATTGCAAAACTCCATGACATGGCAATATCGATTCAGAATATGATGTCCAATATTCATACTATACTTTACTCATGTAACACACAGAATGAAAAATTGCACTTACTCTCAGTCATGGCCGAATATACAAAAATTCATTAAAAACCGGTTAACCGACTGAAAAAAACGAGATGTCGAATAATTCGAAAATAGAAATTATTCGAAACCGGTAGGTTTTCTGAAATACAAAAAGCTGGTTTACGGTTTCGATTTTTGAATACACTTTTTGCCGTAATATTAAATTATATGTACTTCATTACCATTCCAAAAATTATTAAATTGGTTCAGTTTAAAAAAATATAGTAAAAATATAAATAAATTGACGACTCATTAATTGTAAGTGTATATGTAAGTCTGTATGTTTGTGAGTGAATTTATTCCTCATGAATTTGTGTTGGAGGGTACTGAAGATTCGATTTAGCCGAATATAGCATTTTTACTTGTTTATACATGCAAAAATAGTGATGTCAATAAAATTTTCTTTAATTTTATTTAAAATTATTCGCATAAAAAGTTTGTTTGGCAAACTTTAGCATAAATTTAAAAACGAATAATTCCATATAACTCTGTGGTTACTTTAAAGGAAACGAGTATTTTTAAACATAATTATGTAAGTATGTAAATATAAATATGATAGTTTAACATTTTGAAAAAGTTTATATGCAAAATATCGTGTTTTTTATCAGAGCGAAAAGTTTTATTAAGTTATAAGAATTTACATTTTATTCGAATGCATTTAAATGACAGAATTTAAATTTTATTCGATTGTATATTAATGATAAAACTGAAAGAGACTTCTTTAAAATATTGATATAACAATAAAATAAAACAAGTATGAATGCTATATTCGGCTATGCCGAATCTTCAATACACTTCACCACAAATTCGTGTGAAGTTAATACGTTAGATTCCATAGATATACATATACACACATACACTTACAAATGTATATAGTATATAACACAGAAACACTTAATTAGTCATAAAATTAGTTATAATTTTGACTATAACATTTTTTCTACTGAACTGCCTTTTTTCTACCAAATTTCATTGAGCTCTGTTAATTTTTGTGGATGTGAGCAGACAGACAGTTTGACGAAAATCGACTGAGACTTTGATTTGATGCAAGAATATATATACATTATGGGGTCTTAAATAATTTATTCTTAGCATTACACACGGAATGACAAAGTTAATATTCTCTCTTTAACACTTGTATTGTGGACCGTATAAAAACAAAAAATATGCGTGTTATAGCTCCCATATAAGACCCCAGAAGGGGTCTTATATGGGAGCTACAGTAAAATTTGGACCAAGATTGTTCATATTTATAATATACTTTGATTTTAGTTAGAAAAATAATTGTGCTAAATTTTAATAGAATTGAGACTCAGTTTTTGATTTGATGCAATAATTTGTATACATTGTAGGGTCTGAGATGATTTCTTCTTGGCGTTACACACGGAATGACAAACTTAATATACCCTCACCACTTGTGGTGGTTACGTGTTTAGAATTTAACTTAAATGATTGATAATCTTAATAAAATTATTGATTGAGTAGAAAGATTTCTTAAAATCCAAATAAAAAACCCAACTTGTAGATTTTTTGTCGTATTAATGGGTTTAGAACAATAGAAAAGTTTCAACTGTGATCACATCTTTTGAATCAAGGAACCTTATTTTATTGTTGAATAACTTTTGAAAGTCATCGATTCTTGGTAAAAGTCCACAATTCTGAATGAGGTAACGAATTTCATGCATCACTAGATTGTGGTCAGCGTTACCGTTGAGATTTTCAAAAAGTCGCACAAAAAGAGAATTTTGAAAAATAAAGTCGTATCTGCAAGATGATTTGTGGAACAAAAAGTCGCAACAGGTTTTATTTACCAAAAATTAACACTTCTTGAATAGTTTTTAATAACGAATTTGCTCTGTTTCGGAAATAACCTTAAATATGAACTAACAATTACTTTTTTTCTTAAATTAAACACTATTTCGATATCCATTATGATCTCGAAGAATTATCCTTAATGAGTTATTATGATTTTATCGTTCTACATTTTAATGCTTTCATCCATAATTTATATAAAATTTATAGATTTGTCCTTTATTAAGCCAAATTAATGAAATTTTAAGAAACTTAAATTAGAAATTTAAAAAGGGGTCAAAGAGGGGGAATTTGAAAAAAGTCGCACGTAGTTGAAAAAGTCGCAACAATGGTAACACTGATTGTGGTCACATGCAAGAAGAAATTGCATTATCATTGGAAGTCGAAAAGCAAGTTATTTTCCCAATTGAAGCCAATAGATATTGAAAAAGCAATGATGAAACCTTTTATCCATGGCGTAAAGGTAATGATAAGTAAGCTACTGGAATTAGGTTAGAAAATCACACTGAACTTATGCCGAAGGCAACTGAATCATAACATGCTGCAAATGCAATCAAATGCTATTTGGAAATACAACATGTAAAGTTCTGACGATCTCTTTCGATTTTCCTTGCAAGATATTAACAATTTGCGAAATGAAAGAAATGGTTGAAACAGCCCCCGTAATCATTTCAATTGACAATGTTGACAATGTCACATTTTTGTATATCAATAAAAATGGACAGAACTCATAAAAATTGTTCACTCAACGCACTGAATTGAAATCCAACTGGGTAAGATGACCGAAAATTGAGAAATATTATAATATATATACAGCGAAATTGTATAATATTTAAAAGTTTTGCAAGCTTAAATCCACATATATGGAAAGGAGCCATACGTGGGAGCTAGGTCAAATAATGATCTCAGAACATTATATTTTCATATCAAAATAAAAAATACTAAATTTTTCATATTTTTTGCCTATAACTTTGTATACCCTACATCACCATAGGAGATTATGCGTTTGTGCACATGTATACCGCTTGATTTAAAATCACCTCCTTAGTCAATTAAAGCATGTCCGTCTGCCTGGCTGTACATTTAAATTGCAAAGAGTTTTGAAAATATCAAAGTAAAATTCGGCACGTAGTACTTTAATGGCTGAAGGATGTTTCCTATTGAAATAAGTAATGATCGGTCAATTATTTCATATAGACCCCATACAAATGCCCCCAGGAATGGAGTTTTTGAAATAAGTCTTGTTATATTCTAAAAAGATATATCAATTTATATTATGATCGTTCCATTATTTCTCATAGGTCCCATACAATCACCCTTCCGGATATCAATTCGAAACTCATTTTTCGCAAATATACAAGGGTATTTTTAAAAATATGTGGTAAAGTTAAGATAAATATAAGCCAAAAGTGCTATGAGAAATTATACGAGGGTCGGTCCATAATTTTGTCCAATTTCTATATAATCTTCCAGAAAATAATTCTCCAAAACGCATAAATTTCACATGAATTTTGGCATCATAATAACCTATCGCACACATAAGCACAAATAAGAAAAGCAAATTATACGAGTGCCGTTCATAAATTTTCCGAAGCAGTCATTTACAATCAACAATGTGGTACATAGCCGGGCTTGATATACTATAACATTTTAACTTATTTATTAATAAAATTTTGGAGATTTTTTGTGCGCTGGTCAAGTACTTATAACTTTATGTTAATTTTGAATTCTCTTTTAAGTCCAGTTACTTTTTGTTGAAAAATTAAGTTCAGCTTTTTAAAGAAACTGAGGTTGTATCAAAATATCGGACCTTTCTACGAAATTAGATGTTGTCTCAAAATATTTCATTCGAAAATATTTTTATTCAATAATAAAATAATGTGAACACACAAATTTTCTATTGAGTTAACAATTTTTTTATTAGAATAACAATATTTTTAGTGGCGATAACAATAACTATTGTTATCAATGCAAATTAACAAAATTTTTGTTTATATTAAAATAAATTTAGTGGAGTTATCAATAAATATTTTTATAAGTGCGAAGTCACAATGCAAATAAGCAAACTTTTTATTACAATAACAATATTTTTTATTGGAATAACAATAATTTGGTGATAACAATAACAATTTTTATTAATGCAAAATCACACTGCGTATAAACAAATATTTCAGTTAAGCTAACAATATCTAGTAACAATAGTATGTTGCTTCTTGTTTATGGTTACTACAAATATATTGTTTCTCTGCGAGTAGTTCCAAGTTCTTCTCAATTTTAGTGATTATATGAACCATTATTATTTGAACAGATAATAACTTCATGAATGTCCTTAATATTTTTCTTGATGTATTAATTAAATATATATTTCATTTATTATCATTACTTATTTATTTAATATCTTAAACAATTTATGGTTATGTTTTTTATATAGAAAAATAATTTCCTGTATTGATAATCTTTAAATACACATACACACACTCATATCAACATTATTATGGTTTCAATAAATGGTCACATATACAAACATCAAAATCCAATTTATAAAAATAATTCGATTGTTGAAAATAAATTTAAAATGACATTTTCTATTTTAATACCAGCTTTTGCTCGGTGCGCTTTGCTGCAAATATATTGTCCACAGTCCTAGATCATGAAAGGAAATGGGAAAGTGATTGGGACTAAATTTTAAAATTCTCGCTGTTGGAGTTCTTTAGATATTCGACAATCAATATATGATTTGTATGGGAGATACCTCTTCCCTTGGTTCTACCCGTCCTACATTTTGGTCCAGTAAAAGAGATCATTGAGAAAGTGATTGAGACCAAATTTCAGAACCATCGCTTGTATAATTCTTAAGATATTCCATAATGAATATTTGATTTGTGTGGGGGTACTCCTTTCCCTTGTTCTATCCGTTTTACGTTTTGTCCAGTAAAACAGTTCCTCGAGAAAGCATTCAAAACTTGAAACCTCTTGCTATTTCTTAAGATATACGATAATCAATATTAGTTTGTATAAGAGGTTTCCCTTCCCTGATCCTATCGGAATTTTCTATATCCTATGTTACTTTTACTTTTTCTTAAAAATTAGCCCAGCCATTTTGGAGTTTATACCTTTCATGCATACATATACACATACATATATACACATCTCCTATTTCATTCTTGTTTAATATTTTGCAAAAACAAAGACAGAATTAAATACATTAGACTGCTCTAACAAAATAAAGTGATTTGAATATTGTGAATTGTTGGGAAATTTTAACCTTTAAGTTTTGACCTTAAATAATTTGTATCTGATTATATGACTCCAAATAGTTAAATTTTTTTTAATAATTTAAAATTAAGAATTCAGAAATCCTTTTTATTTTAAATAAAAAGTTTAAAAATAATTCAAATTTCTTTTAGTTTCACATTTGAATTTTTGAAAAAATACAATTTAACATGTTAGAAAAAGAAACAACAAAAAAATTATACTAAAAATAAGTTTTAGTCACTATATTGCCATCAAATATTAGAGTTTGTCTCTGTTAAGTTATTTTTAGTATTTTGTTCTCAGATTTTCTCTAAAGAATTTCTAGTGTCAAAAACAAAAGGATGTTAGTAACAGGACGAGAAAATAAAAATGTAAAAAGGAAATGAGAATGTTATATTCGGCAGTAACGAATTTTGAATACCTTTTTTCAGTAACACTTTAAGTTTTACAGGGATTTTAGTTTCTCTGTTTCTCTTTCAATCAGTCAAACGCTGAAGTGAAGTATTCATAACGACCAGATCTGATTCATTTTTCTTTTGATTAACGCAGGATGATCAATTCCTAGCAAAATAAAAAATGAGATGATTCCTTATTGTATTTCCTTATGAAATCAGTCGAAGTGGATTAGAATTTCCATATAAATGGGCCAAAATCTATGGAGGTCATGTGTGTATATCTAGGTCTTTCATCGTTCAAAACTACTGTAGTCGTTGATGACGGAAATCTGCCCTATTTTTTGTAATCTACATATCTAGCGAAAGAGGTGAGAAATCATATCTTCTACTTTATTGTGGCAGCTACTGTCGAGGGACAGTTTACCAGAGTTTAAATCACGATATTTTTAAAGACAGTTCTTGAGTAATGATGTTCTTCTTATCCAGTTTCGATCCATATCTGCTGAGCTCTTTTGTAGAGTGCAGTTCTGGTAATCTGTAAGCGGTAATACACTCTTTGTTTTGCGTTCTGATGGGCTATTTTCCCTGATTGATTCCATTTCCCCTACCGAACCAACGTAATATTTGAATTTTCTGTCATTTCATTTAAGGTTGTGTGACATTCCGACATATTTATGAGGAATTCATTTAAGTTTTTCGATTCGGACATTATTGTTACAAGGAGAAAGGTGGATTGCAAAAGTAAGTGAGCTTAGGGACCATATTAGTTCTTAAAGAATACCGAACATATATCGACTATTTCCAGTAGTTCTAAGCATTAAGCCTCACCACAGTTGTTAGTTTTTGGGTCCTTATTTTACCACCAACTTTTCTAGAGTTTTAGCAACATAAATATGTAGATCCAAAAACTGAAAAAATTAACCTTGCGAAAAATGGCAACCTATCGATACTTCCAAGCTGATGTGATCTTTCCATCGTGTTGGAAAATTCTGCACAAATGGTTGGTGGCTTGTTTCAAGGCATTTGTAAACCTTCCCACCACATTGTCAATAATCGCTATACTGCGAATGATTGGACAGAATGAAAATATTAAGTTGTTTCCTAACGATAACACAAAATCTCTGGATGTTGAATAAGCGCTACATAGACATTACCCTCAGATGTATGATTACGGCTGATTTAGCGTGGTTCAGAATCATTTGCACCACCTGACCATTCTGATACTGATACATCATCTATGTTGGAACTCAAAAGAGTTCCATCTTTAGAGTTCACCCTCCTGTTAAGGTGGAGTCAAATCGTTCAATCGTGTTCTCGTCTTTTCTCTACCTAATGAATTTGAATGACGACCACGAAAATACCAACTTACATCGCTTAATCAATTTAATGATTAATAAATTCTAGAACCAAATGTATCTGAATTCATCTTAAATGTTGTTTTCCCACTATTACAAATGTAATAACAAACTTAGTATACCTTCCTTTACCACATGCAGAGCAAGAAAGTATAAAAATAAAATCAAACATACAACCATTGACTTGTTATCATAATACAACTAACTATAATACCGATATAAAGTTAAACTAAAACTTCTGGTTTAAATTGGTTTCATTTTGAAACCGAAACAAAAACAAGAAAACTTTCAGTTGACAACAAACAATTTACCTGTGTTGAGAAACTACTAATACTAATACCCTGAAATGCACTTACAAAAACACATATGAATATGAAATCAAGGACAACATTTAAGGATTTCAATATTTAGGCCTTTGAATGTTTTAACTTATTAGATTTTCAGAAGATAAATAAGAACAACTGAGAGGCCTTCAAGGTTTTCCCTTATAAATGTAAATGTTTGCCACTAAAAACTTTATCATATTAAAAAGTTTGTTGTTGTATATTTTTGAACACATACATACACAAGTGTGTATGTATGTGTTTTTTCGTGTAACACTTGGTCTAAAATACTTTAGTTTATATTGAGAATATTTGAACAATTTTCTATTTTTTTTTCGTTTTTTGCTCTTTGAAAGAATTTCCTTCTTTAAGAAAAGGATTCAAGAAAGTTAAATAGTTTAAATTATAGTAAGAACATAAGAATGTTAGTGTTGTTACTGTATTGTAAAGAGTCGAATGAAAAACACATTATACATTAAAGTCTTAAATCAGTTAAGGTATCAACAATTGATCGATCAATTTTAAATAAGAACTCGTATTCATGAAATTAAATATTTTCGGAAAGAAGATTTATTTGGGAGTTATAACCAATTTTAGAATAATTAAAAATTTTATAATCTTAAAGTTCTGTTTCTTGAAGAGGATTTACATGGGATCTAAAGCCAAACATGAACCGATATTCGGTTACATATAAAAGAAATAAGTTTTCTTACTTTGCATAGAATCGGTTTTAAGTTTAAGAGTTTTATAAGCATAAAACTCTATTCTGGGATTCTTATATGGAAGCTATAACTAAATATGCAGCGAAATTCGTGATATTATTTAGACATATTAAAGTCAATTACAACAAGAAAGAATGATATATTCGGCTATGCCGAATCTTCAAAACCCTCCACAACAAATGCAGGTGTTGGCAAATTTAAAGGCGAATGGTCAGACGGACATAGTATAATCGACTCAGATTTTGATTTGATACAAGAATATATATACTATTCGGGGTACCAAATGATTTCTTCATGGCATTACACCCGGAATGACAAACTTTGTTCACCACTTCTGATGCTGGAGGGTATAAAAATTTTCGAAAAACTGACAACTTGGTCCAAAACCTATTCAAGTGAATTTTTATTCCATTTTAGCGGGCCAAATACGGGAGTGGGATCGAAAAATTCTTAACATACATTTAGTTAATAAGACTGAAACCAATAAATTTATAGTTTTAATTTTTTATTTGATTGTTTTTATTAGTTTTTATCACTATCTAAGCTAAAGTCTAACATACTCCCAATATCTCTTCACTGGACTTAGCTCCGGACGGGGTGGAGGATTTTCCTTTTTTGGTACAAAAATCACATTATTGTGACAGAATGCCAAGTCAGGCAAAACATAAGTACATTATGAAGTCTTATTTCTTAATGTAAATTTCGGTATTTAAAGATCCCGTTGTAATATATGATTGGCTTCTTGTGCCACAACTGCATATCGTTTTCAATACAAAGAACATTTTAATAAATTTTAACTGCTTTTGGATCCTAAACATTTCTTCAACATTCCCTCGAGTATCAGCAATATACAATTTTTGACTAGGAAATGGCGAAAAAGTCGCCAGAACATACGTTTCGTCATTCACTTGACTTCAATCTTGGCATCTAAGTTTTTAGCAGCGTTCCTGTTAAGAAAATTTTGAGTCTCATACGTTTTTAAACCTGCATTAGCTTTGTCTTTTCATACTAAATAGTCTGGGCACTGAACTAACCGGACTGCTTTTTCTACTGGATATGTAGGAAGCTCTTTTCGAAATGCTTTCTATTTTTTTCTTTTGGCTTTAGAAACATCATGTGGAACATTGTTTCTGCTTAAACCTGCTTAAACTAACAATAGTCAAGCAAGGACCCAATCCACCGTGCGAAGAGGCAAAACTACAGTAACAAAACGTATAAGATGGAGGTGCTTTGTGTAGATCTATGCTGAAAACAAGGTAACACAAAAAATTCCAAGTGGAAAATATTAGAACGATTCTTGATTTTCAAAAAGGAATGATAACTTATATACGCTCACGTAACATTCGTACATGGTGTTGCTTATATTTAGCATGAGAAAAACTTTATCGTTTCTTAAGTATTTTGCATTAAAAATGCAACGAGATGAAAGAAAATTTCAAAAAAAAAAATACTTCTTGTTAGAATAAAGCCGAATTTAACCTGGACTCTAAGGAGACTATGCGACGCAAGTTATTTAAAGGAATTTAATGTCAATGACAACAATATATCAGGTTTTAACTGTGAATCGGAAATTAAGTATTTAAGTGAATATTTTATGATTATGACGCTTAGCGGCATATAACGCTTAACGTTATTTTCAGTTATTTTGGGTGGATATTCCTATAAACGCCATATTTTTTAATTAGAAAACATAAATAAAACACACTTAAGTACGGGTTTTTATAAGATTTATTAATAATGGGAAGATCGAGATCAATTTCCTACCAAACTTGACTTTTTTATTTTGGCTCTGTTAATACCGTTATGTTTTCGTTTTGGGAATTATTTGAACAAACTTTAAGGACCATGTATTTCCATATTATCACCAATGAGTTTATGTCCATAATTCGAAACCCGGCAAGTTTATCAGAGGTATAATGTGTTCGCAGCATTATCTTGCTGAACATGAATCCTTCATCTCTTTTTTTTTAATTCATAAAATAGAGAAGAGTAACTTTACGATATAAATTGTTCTTTTAATTTTTGTTGCAACAAAAGAAATTTAAATATTTTTAAACTGCAGAAAATTATATCCGAAATTGTGTTTTGTCATCAGAACATATTTTTGATCTCAAATCGTTGAACAATAACATGCATATGAGTCAGGACCGTCTAAATAACATTTTGTCGTAAAAACTACCCATTTCATGAATTTTCGTGAGAATTTCAGACAATTTTCTTTATGGTGTTTTGTGAGCTTTGGCTTGCATTTTGACATGTTCAATGAGCGTCATGTTAAGACCTCTCTGGAGGATTTAGTTCACTATATTACTCGTTACATCTTGCAACTGTCTTTTTGTTAGGAGGCTTTCGACCACATTAATTCCATATTTTCTTCAAGTAATTAAGCGCCAAACTATCGGAACGTTAACATTTTACGATTAATTTTTCTATTGGAATATCATTGGAACAGAGAGAAATGTTCTTTTGGGCATCTTTAAGCGTTATAAAATTTATCGATTTTATTAGAAAATTCTGTAGAAAAATTGAGATATTGTCATTAAGAACATAACTTTGTTTATAAGAAAATGAGTTTTATAATATTTATTTTTGGTCTCTTTTAAGAGCAATTTCACGTCTGCGCTTATAGAAATATTCCACATAAAATAGCACCAAGAACATTTGATCGCATGAATAAGGAAACAAGAAGAGTAAGAAAAAATCTTGTTTAAATTAAAGAACTTAAAGTTTTATTTTGGAACAGAAAAACCAAAAAGGAAAAATATTTGAAATGGAAGGTGAAATGGAAAAAAGGAAAAAACTCACAGTTTCTAAATCGGCGAAATATATGTTTTAAAGATAACAGTGTAAGTCTTATTTCATGATCCGATTTAAGAATTAAGTTTCAGTCCTAAGAAAATTGGGCAGATACGGGACCGCTAAGTTAACTATCATTTCCCCTTCCTTTACCTATCAGCAATCTTCTATTATATACTCCACATATATAAACACCTGCAACCTAAGTGATGCTTAGTGGTAGCCAGAATTTGTTGCATAACTATAAAAAACAAAAGACTCCTGGCGCAAAAAAGCAAACATCAAGAGAGAACCCTTTTTTTCACTTATCCTCCTGAACAGAAGTGAAATGTTTTATTCCAGTCTAAAGTTTTTTTCTTTCTTATTTTCTTGATTTTCCAAAAAGAAAACTTGAATATTTATTGACTACGAGAATGTTATGGGAAAATTGAAAGTAAATTAAACTATTAAATAAGTGAAATTTTCCCACGAAAGAAAACTTTGTTTGATGCAACAATTTCTTATGGAAAAATGATTTTTATTTAATTAACTTAACCTGCAGAATATTTTGTTCTTTTTCGAGATTTTAATTTTTAATTGAGAATTTTTTTTGTTGTTTTGTTGTTGGAAATTTTAACAATTTCTCTTATTTAAGGTAAATAAGCTTATAATGCAGGATATATAATATATATATAGTTGATGTGTGTATGTAGAGGTAATAAAAGTCATGTAGAAGTTTATAAACTCATTTATATCCATCGATTTACATTCATTTACAAGTGGTTTAAAGTGTCAATAACATGACACAAACAATTACAGTTGAGTTGATAATAATAGCATTGATGTGACTTGATTGGAAAATTTTGTGCTTTTGAGATTTAGAAAGATTCTTACGAAATTAAAAAGTCTTATTTAAAATAGCAAATCATCCATTTACTTGTATCGAACTTTTTACTTGATATCAAAGTTTCCGAATATACAGCTGTCGCTAGGTTGACAATCCTGAGCCGAATGTGACTCGGAACTGATACACAAATGAGGACATTTTGGAACTATATTTACCAGTTTCGCGAAGTAAATCCTAGCGGCAGCGTGAAAATATTTGTATTGACGATGGCGAATATTTAAATCGGTCAAAATCCGTTATAATTTAAAGATTCCTCTTTCACTATACGAGAACTAACGCAAGAAAAAATCATTCAAATATAATTCAGCAGGAATATTGGCTTAACGTTATTTTAACATTAATATCATCGTAATAAAATCCCAATTGGCCTTAGAACAAATAAACAATGATTTATTATTTTCTCAAATAATATAAACTCCTTTTCCCGTTCTTTGCTCACCCTTCAATACCCAACTGTAACACATGTTAATATCCAAATTTAACATAAACATTTGTAGTGACATGACGGGCGAAATATCAAAAATCCCAGATCGAGTATGGAATTTTCAAAATAAAGTGTTAAAACAGTTAATATGTCAATAGCCGAGTCCGTGAAACGATAATGAACATAACAAACAATATAAACTGTCAATATGACAACCAATGAATGAATGATTGTTTATGTCAAAAGTGGAATATTGAAGGCAACAAAAGTGTCAAGAAAATTATTACACACACTCACACACGCATACAAAACAACTTTATTGAGTTATTCGTAATAAAAGTGATTAATTAAAATGAGTGATTGTTTTTGGATATGAAGTTTATTCCTTTTTGTCATGTTTTCGTTCCAAATTAAAAGATTTAATAGAATTTGTAAAAAAAGAAAAACAATAAACTTAATTAAATTATTCTGAAATAATAAAAGTTCCTAAATGACTTAAGTAATAGTTTACAAAGGCACACACACACACACACACACATAGTTAAAACAATAAACTTTAAATGAATGAATTAATATAATGAATTAATATATGTTCTAACGATTTAATTTGTTTAAGAAAAAGTTTTCGAAAAAACTGGGAAACATTTTTTAAATGTTGTGATGTGTGTTTCCTTTAGTTTAACGCTTAATTAATGTGATGTCGCTTTTATAAAATTTAAGTTTAAATTAAATTATTCTCATCATTTTGCAAAGAAAAAACTTTTTAGTTAAATAATAAATGAATGTACGTGAGCAAACGGCAAAGTCATCTGAGAAAAGGAAAAGGGTTGTCGATGAGGAATAATTTGTAAAATGTTCGTCGTAGTTCTAAATTGTATTATAAAAGGAAATACAGAAACACTTTTAAGTACAATTATTCTACTAAACCGATTTTGGTAATTTTTGGAATATATATGAGATACATATAACTCAACATTCGCTTGAACTTAGAGGTTGCTCCAGTTATCGGTTTATATCTTTTAATATACTGAACATATTTTTCTGGCACTTTCTGTCAATAAATTAGGACGTAGGAGTAACAACAGACAGACAGACGTACATAGCTAAATCGACTCAGATTTTAATTTTATGTAAAATATATATACTTTGTAAAAGTCATAGATAATTTATTCTTAGCGTTACACTGGGAGTGACAAAGTTAAGTACCTCTTCACAACTTATTGTAGTCATGCAATGGAGATTTTGCCAAATTAGAAGATTTTCACCATAATAATTCTTCAGATATTCATTTACTAAAATTTTCTTTAAATAGATGACATTTT
The DNA here is from genome assembly GCA_004302925.2 of Cochliomyia hominivorax. NCBI lineage: Eukaryota > Metazoa > Arthropoda > Insecta > Diptera > Calliphoridae > Cochliomyia > Cochliomyia hominivorax. The sequence continues at coordinate 52,024,814 of PYHX02000158.1, forward strand.
CGCCCTGTCAGTTTTCGACCGATTCTAACGAAATTCGCACAATTATTTTTTTAACTGCTATGAAAGATGTTATTGATTAAAATAGTAGCGGATCATGTTTCGATTTTAGCTCCCATTTGAGACACCTTTCCGAAAATGGTTAAGGACTTACACATAGACCATTTTATAGAAATCTCAATACAATTATTTTTCTAACATTTTTTTAACAACAAGATCCCTCTTTGGAATATATATTACAAATTGATGAATCTGATGAAATCGGTCTACTACGTAATCAGGCTAACTTCCTTTTCAGGCTTTATTTATATGATTAAACTCCAGGGCTTGGAAAGTTCTTAAATATGGACCGAGTATTTAATTGAAAATCACAGCAATACCATATTGTAATGAAAGTGGTGGAGGGTATTTAAAATTCGCACAGTCGAATATATCATTCTTATGAATTAAAAAAATTCACGAAGCATATAAATATATAAATCCGTTAAGAGATCATATTGAAACTTTGAAATTAAATCGATTTTTAATTCCTTTTTTCTAAAAAGATTATTTATTTATTTATTTATTTATTTATTTATTTATTTATTTAAATAAGTAAATAAAATAATGAATATATAAAATAATAAATAAATAAATAAATAAATAAATAAATAATTAATTAATTAAAAATTTAATTATTTAAATAATTAAGTTTATAATTAGTTTATTATTTATTTAATAAAATAAATTAAATAATAAATAAATAAGTAAATTAAATAAAGTAAATAAAAAAATAAATTAAATATATTAAAATAATTAATTGGTTAATTAGTTTTAATTATTTAATTAGTTAAATAATAATTTACTATTAAAAATAATTAACAAATTAATTAAATTAATATTTAATTAATTAATTAATTAATTAATTAATTAATTAATTAATTAATTAATTAATTGATTAAATAAGGTAAATAAATAAGGTCCTTTTTAATCTATCTCGTATATAATGCACTTTTTGTGATTCCCACATGTATAAGTTGTTGCATTCATTCCCCCAAACTTTATCCATAAGTAATTGAAAATTTTGAACAAAATATATAATTTTTAAGTTTCATAAGTCGTCCATAAAAAATATGCTATCAAGAGGAGCATGTTCTATTTAATAGAATCTATTGCTTTTCCAACCCTTCAGCAATATTTCACTAACAACAACAACAATAACAACAATAGAAATACAAACTAATAAATGAGATGAGTTTAAAATTCAATTACAACACTTGTTTGTGTATTTTGTTAAACAATTTTTATATTTATTTACTTTTTTACGATTTGTGGATGTATATGTGTGTGTGTTTGTGAGGTTTTGTATGCTTTTGTCCACCTCTGAGCTGAAGTATTTGCCACATGAGCAATAGTTTGCCACAACAGAAACAGCAACAACAACAACAATAACTCTAAGTAGCATCATTTAAATGGCAGCATAAATAAAAATTAAGCAAAATAGAAAAACTGCAAAAACAAAAACAACAAACACACATAATAAAACAAAACACACACACACAATCAACCTGCAGCCAATATTTTTCTCATTTAAATCATAAAACTTTTAGTTAACAAAACTAACAAGAAAGAAGTTGAAAAGTAGAGTAAATATATGCAACAGCAATTGTTGCAACAACTAAAACAACAGTCTAATAGAAAACTTATGGGTGAACAACAACGAAAACCAATAGACAACAACTACAACAAGAACTCATACATCAAACATAAACAACAAAAGCAACAATAAACCATCATTTATTAAAATAATATGAGGGAGAGAATGGAAAACATCTGGGAATGATGAATCTCAAGTACCCTTCACCTATAAGTGCATGAGAAGGATATTTCCAATAAGAGTTTTCCAGGTAAATTGTTTCTGGCTTAAGTCTAGTAATTTTACTTAAAGGGCATAGCTTACTTAATGTCTTAATGTTTTTGCCTAAAAAGGTCAGTCCGACATTCTAGAAAGTACTTGTGGAATTTAGATAGTATGGGGTGATAGGATTTAGTAGGTCCTAAGTGGACGATTGAACATAAAGGAGATTGGGCGATTTTGCGCGATAATTTTCTGTTCAGAGAACAGAATGAGTTAGATCTTAGGCTTAACGTCTCTGTTTCTATCTTGTTGTTGCTGTCTTCGTTCTGAGTCCTCTCTCACTCTATTTTTGCCCTTTTCGTTTGCCATCGTTGCTGCACACACGTTATTGTGTGTCCTTTTTGTTACGTTCATCTTATCTATTCCTGTATCACAACGTTGCAAAGAATCGTCAGTGAGGGCGCTGTTTAATGTTAGTGTTGTAATTGTTCGTCTTAATTGCAACTGTATGTTGGTTTGTGGAATGGTGCCCGGGAGTCGGGAGCTCTT
>PYHX02000158.1:52027296-52056571 GCA_004302925.2 Cochliomyia hominivorax
TTCTGTTCAGCTTTTGGTGGTTTTATGCAACAAAAAGTTAGTTGTATTTCTATTGTATGGATTTTGTTTGAATGTATGAGTGTTTGTGTTGTTTGCTTGTGTTTTTATGTCTGTATTTGTATGTTTGTATTACAGTTTGTCCTTTCATCTCTTAGTGGTAAAATAGTCGTTTAGTGCATGTTTCCTAGGGTTTGTGTTATAGCTAACTAAAATCCTTTCAGCACTACAAACTGAAGTGTTATAAGAGAGAGAGAGAGAGAGAGAGAGAGGGGATAAGAGTGCCAGAGAGCGATGGTTAGAATACCTCTTGGTTTTCCTTCTATTGTGTCTCCTAAATATGTCATTATGGCATTTGTTGTTATCTGGTATACATGATATATTTGTGTGTGTGTGTGTATGTTGAATTTTGGATTTGGGTTTATGTGTATTTGTTGTGAGGGTTTTGGTGTGGTCAAAGTTTTTGCTATATTTTAACCACAAACTGGTAAATGTCATATTGAAAATATGGTTTCAGCTTGAATAGACAACAGCATATTTTCTCTATTTGCCGCAATTGAGATGAAAACAAAAAACAACTATTTTATTTTTCTATGGAATAAATTTGAAAAACAATTATAATTTTCCAAAAAAACTAAAAATATGTGGTATTTTATGAAATTAATTTAATTATTATAAATGTACAAATTTATTTCGAATAAATTTTAAAATAAAATTTTGGTCAAATAAATGAAAATTTAAATTAAATAATTATTTTGATATGACTGAATTAACACCATTTTCAATGATGTATTTCTAATTAAGTTACTAATACTTAAAAGAATTAAATTAGGTTAAATATCTAACTGATATTTAAATGTTTCCTCAAACTTAATACAAATTCGCTGATGGTCAGGGGTGCAGTGTTTGGACTTTAAATACCCCAAAATCAACTTTGTATAAATTCCCCCTCAACATAATTTGTTAACTGTATTCCTTTAACAGTCTTTATTCTCTATTATTATGGTTCTTCTCATTTGCTAACACAATACATCAACATAATTGCTTAACCAGAAATCAGTTTGCTTATTATTCAATAATAATTCCCATTTGTTTATAATAATTTTTGGTAATGTAATCTAGTTTTGGTTGATGTATTTGGATTTGATATAATAATATTAGAGTACCTCCCTCAGCAACTTTAATTGAGTGTTTTATAGCAGCATAGCAGCATCGTCTGATTGTTCGAATACAGTAACTTCGATTGACTGTTTCATATTTTAATGTATGAATATTGTATCGTAGTTTAAAGTCCTTTATATTACTTAGATCGCATTTTTAAAGATAATTTTTTTAAATTCGCCACATAATAAACTCAAGGAAACTAATTGTGCTTGAACCATTATTTGATCTAGCTCCCATATATACAGCCTTTTGAACTCAGAAACTAATAAATAAATGTAAATTATTAATTAATTTTTATTACATTTATATTAAATCTATTTGAATAACCTTTAAAATCATGGGATAGTTGGCTAAAAGTCCCTTTAGACCTCGAAATTAAATTTGTAAAACTATATAAAATTTATTAAATATAGGTCATATTAAACCGTAGTTAAACCTCTTTTCTGGAATCGGTGTTTATGTTGATGAATGAATATTGATTATTCTGAAGAAATATCTTCAACTCATGCAAGTCTTTGGCTAGTGACAAAAAGATGTTCACTAATGCCATCAGAATTACTTTATATGCATTTAAATTAGAAGGTCCTTCAGAATGAACAAAATTAACGTCCTAATCAAAGTAGGGGATTTTAAAGCAAAATTAATGCTGCTTTAGGGCATTTTTTTGACAATTTGAATTTCAAATTTCAATTTTAAAATGATGTAACTTTTCATAAATAGATATTGATATAGGATTTTTGATTTTAATTTGTTTTCAATTTTGTATAGAATTTAATTAATATTTTAAAATTTTGTTCAGTTTGTAATGGATTCCACTAAGTTTAACAAAACTAAAACGAAATTCGTAACATACAACTTTGATCTAAATATCTTCTAAAACTATAAGAGACATCAGATATAGGATAGTTTTTTTTTTTTTTGTAAATTGGCAATATTTGCGATTTAAAAAATAATTAAATTTCAGAGGCTCGCATTTCGTCTCCTATATGCACTATAAACGTATGCTTCTCCAAATTCATTTAGACATACCTTAAGGATTTCCACATGAAATTTTTTTAATAAAATTCTGTGGCTGCAAAGTTACATAATTATTTGCAAAAAAAACGTTTGACACCACTCTTCAGCAGATTGGCGATTCAAATGAAAAAAAGTATATTTTTTTATCAAGTTTAAGTTGGATTTGGATTTTGGATCTTTCTGATGATGTGATAATTGTTTTTAATTGTCATAAATGTTTCTATTTATATTTTGTCAGGTAAAACTACAATTGACTTTTGCTTACAATTTATCAATCTCCTGATTCTATAGTTTTCATAAATCTATATTACTTTTATAAAAACCTTATATATTTGTTTGAAATCCACCCTAAACGATGCTTTCTTAGACAGATTTAAAATCTTTCAAAAATATTTAAATATAAATGATGAAGGTTATTATGTAATAGATGCTTTTTGGAGCTCTTTTGCTAAATTCCCACATTTACTCTTTGTTAAATAAATGATCTCCAAAATATATGTATCTTATCTTCAGAAAATGTCTATTAAACTTATTTAATCTAAAGTACACCACTCCCCATTATTATTTTCGCTTGTTATTTAACCAAAAACCAAACAAAAAGTACTTCAACACCTTAAATTTGTTCATTAATACAACAAATATTCCTTTCCAAAAATAAAAGTGAAGAAACAACAACAACATCACACAACCTACAATATTAACACCCAAAGTTATTTCATACAAAAAAAAAAACAACTGACAAAATTTCAACCAACCTTGTCTTTAACTTACAAACGTCAACTACAATCTGTAATTAAAACTTGGGATTAACTTGACAATTAATCGCATAAGAAATAACGAATAAATTTATACAAAATAAACCTTGACATCACAACATCTTCATCATCTACTTTGTTCACACTAAGAAAACAAAAAATAATAAAAACAACAAAAATTGAAGAGAAGAAAACAAAATGAAATATAAAAAAAAACCTACTCAAAAGCAAGGAAATATAATAAAGCAAAAAATAAAATAAAAATCGTGGAAAAAAGTTAAATTATGCGATTGTTTTTTGTTTTAGCGAAAATAGGGGAGGTTGGCTAAAAGAACGATATGAGATGTTGAAGGGAAATATATGAATAAAAATAGAAACTTTTATTTTAAATTTTTAGACAATATAGTCGTTCAAATCCCTAATGAGGTCGGAAAAATATTTTCTAATAGATAATGATAGAGAACTTTAATCAGAGCACCAAATTTTTATAAAAAAATTTAAAACTTCAATAGTCAGGGCAAAATTCTATATAGGATATACACTTTTTTAATTCACCAGAAATATGAGATAAAAGAAATATTATATATAAAGTCTATATAAATAAATTAACCCGTTAAAAGTAAAAATGCTGAATTTTATAAACCCTCCAACATTCGCACTGTAGAAACAACTACATGAATTAAAATTAAATCTAATAGAGGAAGCCCTATATTGGAGCTTTAACCAAATGTTGTCCAGTTATCCAGACAAATTTTTAGTACTCAGAAAATATTTATTAGTAAAAATAATAAATATTGAAATTAAAATTTGAAAACAAAAATGATCCGAATTGGTGAATATTAAGGGCTTTAACCCAATGCCGGAATTGGGAATAAGCTTAAATTATTGTTCCGGTAAGAAGCATTACACTGGAGCTACGATCAAATATGAACCAACCTATATTCGTTTGATGGTTTTCATATAGTTAAGACAGGTAAAAAAGTAAAAGTGATGAATATAAATAAAATCGACAATAGTGTTTTAAGATTAAAACCATATTCCGGAAATATAATCGCTATCACTAAGATTTGTCATAAAATTTATTATATATTAAATACTAAAAGCAGGTAGAAAACTAATTATACCAAGTTTTTATAGAATTTGTCTAAATTTAAAAGTTTTATAAATGGATTTTTTTAGTTTGTACTTTTTGCTATTCAACCGATAAAGCTGGTTTAAATCATAAAACAGCCTTTGGCAACAACAAATAATCTGACCAAATTTTATTGAAATCGGTGAGTTATGCAAAGTGTAAAACAGACATGTGAATATAGCGCAATCGACTCAAACTTTTTTTGCAATCCACAGCCCTGACCATGGACTACTATTTAATATGATATCTAAAGTTTTTCAAAAGTTCGAAAATTATTTTCAAAAGTATAAAAATAATAAGAGAAACATTTTGGATCAGATAACGATCTATTATTTGCACTCTTTTATACCGATATTTTCATGAACTAATTTTGAAAATGAGCAGAGGTACAGTCTATCATAGTTGTATCAACTAAGATTTTTATATAAACCCAGAATATACATTTACTACATTTTGTCTTGATGTTACATTTGGAACAGAAACTTGTCTAAATTTTTCACTAAATCTTTATTAACATTTAAAGTCGTCAAAAATGTAAAATATTTTTTGTTAAAATTTTATAAAAGTTCCAATTTTAAGGATTTTCGAAAATAATTGCTTATCATCTCTAGACATTTATGACTGTTATAAAAAGAAGATAATGATGCAAAATCTCGCTTTTTATAAGAATAAAGTAGAGAACAAGCCTTCTTTCCGTATCCCTAAAACTTTGTGCTGCGATTGGATAATACATACACGCAATTTCAACGAAATCGGTGAAAGTTCGAAAAAATTGTATGAGATTTTCCGTTATTATAAATATAAAATAATATATAATATTATTTACAATTATTTAATGTTTCTTAGTTTTCCTATACTATGTTCTTCTTTAAGCGCACTTTCCCCTTCTTTTTACTCTAAGATGCACAAGCCGACTTTTAATTATTAAGTAAATCTAAAATTCACTAAAAAATAATAATTAAAATAAAAATTATAATAAACAATTCAAATAACAATAGAAATTAACAATAGACTTAAACACCCACACTTATATAAAACTGGCCCACAATAATTCTCATTCTCAAACTGTCTTCAATTTACGCAAACAAATACACACACTCGTACCTCTTGTAACGCATTTAATGTTACTAAATAAAAAACTATTAGAAGGTGTGTAAAATCAACATTAAATTAAATTAGAAATAACGAAAAAAGTAATGTAAATGAAAAATTCATAATAAAATACTTTTATAATGTAAATGAAAAAAATATCAAAACTATTTTGGGCGGTTGCATTTAGTTTTCAAATTAAAAATTACATTTATAATGCGCTACAGAGATGCAAATGGATTTTTTAATTATTTTTAAATTGTTAAAAATAATAAAGAAAACAGCTGGAACTGGAAACCTAAATCTTCCGTACTTGTATGCCATAAAAAATTATCTTATTTTATCATTCGGCTGTGATGAATCCTAGATATCCTCCACCACTTTTCATTTTATCAGTAAAGCTACAATCAAATGTAAACTGATATTCTTGAATTGAATCCACATTTAATTATATTTAAGACTCTTAATATGAGCTTAGGACTGTAGCACAAGCTTTGAAGTTGGATATTAATAATTTGCTATTGTCCAGAGATCAGGTAAAAACCTGTACTTCTTCGAAAACACCTTTTCAATATAGTAAATATGTCAGTTTTTAAATTATTTTTTCTACTAAACCGATTTTTGCATTCTCAAGTACTCAACTATTGTGAATGTGATTGTACCAATAACAGACGCTTAAAAAAGTAAATAGATTCAGATTTGGATTTGATACCAGAATATGTACACTTTTTAATTCTTAGATGATTTCTTCATAGTGTTATAATTAGAGTAAGAGACAAGGTTAATATACCCCTAATACACCACCCGTGGTGTCGAAAGGTGTAATAATATTATTATCTTTTTGGAACTAAATTGTTTAAATGTATATTTCAAATTAATATAACTCTTATCGAGTTCTTATGATTTACCAATTTTGAACTCAGGTATTGGAAACTTTTACAGAATATCTCCAGAATATCTTTTTAACTATTCGAGTTATCCAACATATATTTGCGTATTATTTGTAGAGGATTATAAGGACTATTTACATGATACTTTTTTTAAGCAAATCACACTGAATTTCTGGAATTAAATTTATTTTACCGTGTTGTAAATTCGTCTTAAACTCTCAATTTTTAATTTTCCTCCCAAAATTTTTGCATTCATTTATTACTTTTATTTAGCAATTTAATTAAAATTGTAGTTTTAAATTTGTTTTCTCGCATAGAAAAAAGAAATGCAAACTATTTATATTTATTTTTCAAATGTTAAATAAAAACTCTGAAAAAAAAGAGAATAAACTTTATTTTCAAACTAAATAAAAGTCAGTTCGCAACAAAAAAGTTTAAAATAACGCAGGAAGCGAAAGCAAAAAAAATATATTTTATAATGAAATAAATAAAAATAAAGTTCCTTTGTGTATACACATACAAACAGACATATGTATTTATATACATATAAATCGTATTAAAATAAATACCTTTTTCTTAAGCATTTTATACTATAAGTTAGCAGTTTGTTGCAGCTTGCAACAACAACACACACATTCATACACAACAGCCCAAATATCAACAACATTAAGAAAATGAAATAAAGAAAATAAAAGAGGCGGAAGTTGTTGCATCTTCTCATCTGAACTCGACTCAAAAAGATTCTTTAGTTTAACTTATGAGTAAACAAAATAAATAAGAAGAAAATGAAAAAAACGAGTGAATAAAGATAAACAACAAGAGGAAACAACTACCAAAAAAACATATAGATACAACAAGTGCAACACATATACAGGCTCACATATACACAAATAAAAATTGGATATTTATTTGGCAATACGCTCACATTTTGTTAGGAATTTATTGGGAAAAAATCTAATTAGTTGAAATTTTAAGATGAACAAAAGTCAAATTTTAAACTCGTTACATGTCTGTATACTTGAGGTTAGTAAAGTGATTAGTAATATTTATTTTGCGAAAAAAAAAACATATTTCGGGTTTAACTATCCATTTAGAAACAGCCGTCAAAACATTTAACATCAAGTGTAAATGTAATAATTTCAATAAGGTCTTTAGCTGCCGAGTTATAGAAGTTCAGATTGGGGTATGTCAGGTTAAGTCATCAGACTACCACAAAATATTAAAGAAGCACGGTATGGGAAGTTAAGTTGGCCTCTGAAAGTAGAGCAGTGGCAGGAGTAGAATCGTTTCCTTCTTTTATTCATTCCCTTTACTTTTGCAACAATTATTTGAAGAAAGATCCATTATCACTGCATGAATTCGAAAACAACAATGCCAAGATTCAGCTCCAATTGTATCCCTCAAGAAAATTTTTGAGATGTTGAAAAAGAATTATGCCCTGACCCTACTAATCTACAGCAATGGAAAATGGAAAACCAGACAGATGGTCAGTGCTATAATTTCCTCTCCTACAGGCGGTAAATGGCCCCTATTTTTTAGGGCAGGTTAATCCAATTAGTCACATGTCCATGCACCCAGACATGTTCAATGTTTGCTACCATTTTTACTGTTAGTTACCAAATTGCTTCCATGTTGCATTTCAGCATGCAAAATCAGTTTGAAAGACATCCAAATGATGAATTTTTCGATAAAGATAACCAGTGTACCCCCTGAGAGACATTAAGTAGCCGCTCTCCTTTTATGTGATGAGTAAATGGCCCTGTAGTAGCGGAAAAGTATACAAAAATCAATGCGTTCTAGGTGATACTAGTAATTTACAAGTTACTCATATGACCTTATCTACTGTATCTCTAGCTACCGGAAGTAATTCGTCTGATTGCCGCTGTATATGACATCCTAATTATTGACGGTATCAAAATGTGATATGCTTTAAAGCTAAAAGCATAATATTATGCCTAAATTTTGTTCAAATCCAATAAATTTGAATTAAAATATTTGGAAACATTTTTCGTCTTAATTTTGAGATTGTCTCTGATATCAGTTTTTTACATTTTTGCTATTGCACCGATGTTACTTGAAATAGGAAAAGGCAAATAATATGACCAAACAGAACATAAATGGGAATTTTCCATTATTAACGTAAAGAAATGAACACTGTCTTATCAGCAGTAGGAGAAGTAGTTTTACCTGCATTCGACACCGCTGACCCATCATTGTTAATTGATATTGATCCAGACGCACTATAAGAAGAGCTCCGAGGATCATGTCCTATATAAACACTTTTTTCACATATGAATGCACTCCTCAAGTGTTTTCTAAATGTTACTTGTCTTGTTCCGATTATTTTCTATGTTCTTTTTTGGTTATTTTATACAAGAACGCCGTAGTATTGTTTTTGCTTCTCCATCTTTTTGGTCATCTTTTTTCCTTACTGTTGGGCATTATCACTTCCTATGCAAATTCGCCCTGCCGTATCAATTTCTTTCATTAGCATTTATTGTCTTCTTCTACGACTCCGAAATTATGGGAGGAGAGAAAGTATTCTATTCAGTATTCCGGCTAGAAGCAATGATAATAGTAATCCTTTTGTGTCCCCAATAGACTCAATAGAGCCAATAGAGAATAATACTTCGGTAATGTTTGTTTAGAGGCACACAGAACATCACCGCAGTCATATTATGTATTCCCCCTATCATACACCTGAGGACGTGTCTACTTTGGCTAAAATATGTTAAAATAGGTGATTTTACAATTTTCGCTTTAAAGCCTCTACAATATTGTCTTAACATGTTGGCCAACTCATGGGCTTTTTTAAAGTTAATAAAATGAGAATAAAAGTTGCATTCAACTTTTAAAATTGAATTGATGGTTTTTCTCTTGTAAGTTGTTACTGTTTGATCTTTCCCCACATTTGCCCAAATCGAAAAGTGTAAAAAGCTAATAAAAAGGAAACTTTTAAAAGAAATACATAGAGATATTTACTTTAATAAAAATATCTCTAAATTTTCAAAAGAATTATAAAACGAATAGTAAATAAATAGAAAAAAATAGGAGTAAAACTTATTGAGAATCTTTGGCAAAGTTTTCAAATAAAGAGAAATATTTTTTTCTTCATATAAAACTTTTAAAAATCATACAAATAAACTGTATTAAGTAATAGATAAATTACGAAATAAATAAAATATAATATATTTTTTGTAAACAAAACGTTTTAAAACTTGAAAGTATTAAATTCCTAAAAACAATTTTTTTAGTTAAGAAAAGGTATATTTACAATTTAAAATATATTTTTATATAAATAATATTTTGTAATATGATCTTCAAAAGCTATAAAAAATAAATATATATATTTATATTAGCTGATTAAATTCTAAAGATATTTTAGGTTGCAAAAATAATAAAAAAATGTTTCTAAAACTCTAAAAATATTTTACTTATTTAAAGTTCATAAAAAAGGTTTATTTAGTAAAATTCTTAGAAATGTAAAAAAAAAAATAAAATAATTCTAAAAAGTTGCCCAATACACTAGACGCTACGTGTTGCAATAAATTTATATTACTCATACGCAATGTTACGAATACAGCCATAAAATAACATAAAAAAAACTAAATAATTTTGACTGTTATTTAACTACCGGGGCGCTATGCTGCACAAAAATTCTTCTCAGTGACAAAAGTTGGAAAGTGTAGATAAAATAGTTCTTCAGATATTCGATTATTAATAATTGATATATATATATATACGGTCGGCTCTCCTTTTTTCTTTGCATCAACATACTTACCATGCATTTTCTCATATAAGATTGTTTTACAGGAAAATTATTGTGGCATATCTTATGAATTCCAGCTGCAAAATTTATATGAACAGAACCATGGTAACATCTGTCTTATATTTTTTCACCGCCGTTTTTAAGAAAGTTATTGGAACAAATATTTTTTAACTCTTACTAAACAATCACACATATAATATGTAGTTAATATTTAGATTGTATGATCCTTACTGTCCATTTTGTCCAGTAACACTGTTTCCTAGAGCATGTAATTGGTGTGGACTCTCTCTTTGATAGTACTTCTATTAATAATAGTTGCATTTGTTCGGTGCAGCCTCTTCTCCTGATCATATTCTTTGTATATTTTGTAGAGTAAAACTATTTCTCTAACTTCAATAGTTTTCTAGATATTCGATAATTATGATTTGCTTTATTTGGGGGCTACCTTTCCCTTGTCCTATCGGAATTTGTATAGCCTATGTTACTTTATAGAAATATGTAATTAAGAGATAAACTACATATTTGTTCTTCCATTGTAAGATGAGTTTTTTGGAACAAATAAAAACCTTTAAAATATAGTTGATAGTAAAGTTCTTTTTAATTTTTTTGTTCTAGATTGATTCTTAGTAAAACACATAACACTCATTTGTTGCAAGATGGGCATATCTCAAAAAAAAATATTTTTTCAAAAGGAATTTTTATTATTATTTTTTTTAATTTATGAATTAAAATTTGAAGTACTAATGATTAATTTTTCACACGCTAATAGTACAAGCACCGATGCGCTACTGGAATAACTTTTTTCAGCAATAATCATTTAATTATATAATTGTCATAATATATTTTACCTAAATCCTGTCAGAATAAAAATGGTTCGTTCTTATTTCGATTACTGCAAAATGGAGGTATTTTATTTAGAAGATAATATAAATACAGCCTGTTCAAATCAGACGGAATGTGTACTATAACATCTCCCAGAGATACCCGAATGTGTTAATTTAAAGATGTTTGTCAGCTAGTGGAGAACATTAATAATAAAAATTAATCATATGAATTAGGGATGCTTTGCTCATAAATTAGTTAAACTATGTTAAATGAAAATAGCACTTCAACAAACGTTGCGGCACAACAATTGTTGGAAGCATTCATCAATCAAAGATAAGTTATCAGCAAATGGCTCAATTTTTTAATTAAACTGATATCACGCAATAACACTAGATCCATTCGAGGCTCCATGGATAGAGTTATAGGAACATACAGTGGGTATTTCAGACATTCAGGTTTTTTACCTTGTGCCAAATTTCCGCTTCTCATTCAAGTTTTTAATATTTTCTATTTTCAATATTTCTAGCCAGTCCGAAAATATTTTTTGATATTAATACACTGAAATTTATATTTTTTAAAAAGGTTTCTTTACATAAAAATTTATCTTTTAGATTTTATATTGCAAAACCGTACATGACAGAGTCCAGACCCTCTCGAATTTGAATATATATTTCTTATTTTGACCTAAACTTATATGTTCTAAAATCCATAAGCCTGAATCTTGAAACAAAATGCAATTTTTGGGATTCTAATGTGTTTTTAATAACTCGTTTTCCAATAAAGACGGACAATATAGTCCTTCTCTTTTCCCCTTTATCTTCATTTTGGGAGTTTTCTTCTTCTTTTGGGAACACAAGGAAATTGTTTTGTTAAATCAGTCGTTTTTTAACACTTTAATTTTAAATCACGTGATAATTTTATTTATTTTTAATTTTATAAAAAGTGTTCAAAATTCTGTTAATGCTTAAATAATATATAAATATTTTGGCTATAACTTCTTCTTTGGAAATAACTTCATTCTAATTTGTCGACTTATAATTGACAATTTTATGAAAATTTGCTAATTTCAAATAGGAAACTTATCGGGACTTTAGGAAATACCCGAGTATATCCTCAATTTTAATTGAGCTCTGTCATTGTGGATGCGAGCGTGCCAACAACAGATAGACAGACGGGCGGCCAGTCGATTAAAATTTTGATTTGATACAAGATGAATCGTTCTTACCGTTACACTCGGAATGACAAAGTTAGTATATCCTCTTCACTACTTGTGATGGCGAAGGGTATAAAAATAGTTGAGCATACTAGACAATACGTGTTATCAATTTATTATTAATATTAATCATACTCTATGTTTTTGTAATATGGTGTTGCCGTATGCAGCTTTTAATTTAATTTAATTTAATTTAATGAATTAATCATATAATAAATTTAAAGATTATAAAAAACTTTAAAAAATTTCCTTCTTCTGGCAATTCTATATTCAGGTTTTAATTAAAACTTTTCATTTTTAATAAAGACTTTATGGTATAAAAATAAAAACAAAAATAAAAATATTTTCCCTTTATTGAAAATTTAAATAAACTAAAGAATGAAATATTGTTTATATAGTTGATATAATAATTTATGTAGACAACATGTCGCATTTGTTAGAAATTATATTCATTCAATATACCACGAAAATATAAATAGTGAAAAAAGAGAAACATACACTCACATACAAAATAGTTTGTTGCCACTCATATCTTTTATATTGAAAATCTCAAACATGCACTTGAAAAATTTATGTACTGAAAATTCCTCTTTTTTATTAGGGAGGAAACGGAAAATGAAGATTTATATTAAAACTTAAGAAATTTTAAGTACAATTGCTATTATGAACGGTATTTAAGGACTGTAATTTTTAATTTTATCTTTAATTCGGTAATTGATGGAATCTATTAATTCATACTCCTTAAATATCCCTTAATGTTATATGACCTTAATATAAATTTTTACTGTATCAAAATTTTTGCAAAAAATAAAAAATGTAATAAATCTTTACTTCTAGAATACTTAAAAGTAATATGCAATATTTTTTATAAAATTATTTTATATTTCATCTTATCTTGTGTTGTAGCAACCTGACTGACAGACAGACAGTCAGATCAGTTGACAAATAAATAAGAAACAAGGTTTCCTATTTAACAGACCCCTGATAGAATGTTATAAAACTAAGCAAATCCTTCAGATGTTAAAAATATTTTCACCAGATATTACTTTTTATAACAATTACTTTATCATTATACGGGCAAGTTCTCTTAAAAGGCCTATCCGTCATTAAACAGTTGGCTGAAAATGAATCTAGCAAATTTCATTTTTGGATTATTTTTTTAGATTCACAGTTATACAAGACATAATATGTGGTATTTCCTTGAATATCATATAATAGTCAAATAATATGAGTAGTACGACATGTTTCCCCATTGTACCGTCTCATATGAGATATTCTCTACAAATTCGTTTTATAGATTCTTTTTGGCATTTGTTAAAATTAAACATTAATGTCAGTTAAATTTAGGCCTTTTTCCGAGCTCTTCTAGCTATTAAAAGTAGCAAAATAATATAAGAATCTAATATTTTGCAACCTTCTTTGAAAAATATCTGCCATTCGGATGTTATTATTAATATCATGTAGGCATCTGCTATACTCCTACGTCCGTAAAGATCCCCGGATATCTGATAATAATTGTAACTGCCATTTTTATATCCGAAACCTCCACCTATACAGTCGTCCCTTAATCTAAAAGAAACTGCAGCATTAAGACTTTCGACTTTTTATTCTACCACCGGTGTAAACCTTGTAATTTTCATACTGAGAGTAGTAATCACAGGCGTCCATGTCATCATTATGCAAGTTTTAAGATTTAAAGTTTTTAAGAGGGCCTTAGTTGAAGCACCTGTATTCAGATTATCGATCTAATTATAATTCAGTTAATAAAGGAAATAGCTGCTGAATATAATATATTATTGATAAAAGTTTCAAGTCGACATTCCCATTTCTGAAATTTAATTGTGATAATTTCGCAGAAAACATGAGGAGAAATCTGGTCAACTGAAAAATAAATAGAGAACAAAAGTTCGAAACGTAACTTATCTCAGAATATGGATGACACTAAAATAATACTCCATATTTGGTGAGATCAGAAGGATATTTAATTTTGTGAGATTACTGGGGACCAGTCTCATTGAGATATTCTGACCCGATCACTGCTGAAAGGTACCGTTTGAATAGGACCAATATATTTGACCAGACTCGAGACTATAATCATTAATCATGCAAGGCTGGTGAAAAGGAATTCAGAAAACAGTGCATGGAAAGTTCTTGCCCTCATTTTTAGAGGTCAGACCATCTGCAACCCGTTTATTTCGATCAATTCAGAACGATCATATTGGAAAGCCACGAAACCAGAGAAGTTCTTCTTCTATATTTAAAAAGATTTATTGAATAAATTCTTTCATTTCTCTGTTAACATGTTTTAATGTGCTGTGAACGTTATTTCGCATATTTATACCAACAAATATGTACAAAATATATAGAATTCTAAATATATTTATTATAACAGCCGGTGATATATCATAAAGTTTTCCACACATGTGTCATGACATGACTGCATACATGACACAGCTAACAACTTTATAAAAAAACATGTGTGTGTATGTGGAAATGTGTGTATTAGAATAATAACAGAGAAAAAGTTTTGAACAGGAATTTCTAACTATAGATATTTTATTCTAAATACATTTTGCAAATATGCAACATAGTGTTGCAACAAAAATTATAAATTGTTATATGTTAAATAATTCCTCAGTGTTGCATCTACGCATCGCCGTTGATTTTATGGATTTTTTATAGAAAAAACATAAAATGTTTTTGTTACGAATTCTTTTTTAATTTGTATTCAAAATATATGAAACCCTCCATCCGCTGAATGTTTTATTTAAGAATTTGCTCAGGTTTTTCTGTCTGGTGGAATTATAATTATATAAAGTGATTGCGAAAATAGTTTTGTGATTATATTTATATGTGTTGGTTTTTTATAAAGTTCGTAGCAATGCCGTCTGACCCGGGTTAGAAAAGGGGAACAAATAGTCATGCGAAGATTTTGAACACTTGGCCACATACAAATTCCTATCGAAATTTTATATGAACTGGTCTGGAACTCGATGACTTTTGTAATAATTTCAAGATAGAGCAATGCTGGTCCATTTTTCGATATTAATTTTTTTGGTCCTTGCATACAGAGATGAGCTAGCCAAGAAGGCATCTAATATATACTCAATATATTAGATATACCTTAGGTAAAATCCACTACAGCTTAGAGGCTGAAACATCGAAAATCAATCCGCGATATTTTTAGAAACTCCTGATTCTTGCGATTTATGATTACTTGTTCTGAAGTCAAATGTATTCGAGTAAAGATTTCCTGCAGTGAACAAAGCAAATGGTAATTAGAAAAAGCAAGTTCAGTGATGAAGTAGCCAAAATTTCTCATCCGCTGTTTTCCATATAATTTTCGAGTAAAAATTATAGCCTTTTGACTGTTCTCTTATAATGAATCAGTTGTCTTCGGCAAGATTGCTTGTAACCATTTAAGAGCTAATAAGAGCTTATAACACAAATCGCACTCATGCCACCAAATACAGAGAACTTTCATGGATTTCGTTTTAAATAAGAGAATATGTCCATAATTTCCATAACTTTCATATAATGTATCTCCCCATTAATAAATCGTTTTAAAATGCATAAATGTTTAAAATGTATTGAAATCGAACATACACGTTTTCTTTGATAAAAAAATATTATTTACTTTTTAGCGAAACATTTTTGAGCAAAAAAGTTCCCAAAACATGTAATAGAATACTGAACTGTAATTACAGAGGTTTTCCCTTAAAAATATGCTACATTTTTTTCAAATGTTGTCCGGGTCATAATTATTCAATTGCTTGCTCAACATTAAAATATTTCCTAAAGATTTAAATCCTTTAAATTATGTCCCTTGCAACACTTGTTCTTTTGCAAATGAACACCATATCATTTATATTAAATAATTTGTTTTTTGTAACTTATTTTATAGTTGCTTTTTTATAGTGAATACTAACACTAATATATTACTTATGTAGCAGTCATCTGCATGTTGTACATTTATGTGTTCAATTATCCATATATACATACACACAATCCTTCATCTAATTTAATGTATATTCACACATACATTCGCATACTCTTGTACATAAGTCTCTTTGCTCTCTAAATATTTTTTTTATATATTTTGTTGTTTTTTTTTTTTTTGCTTTTATTAAGCTAAGAAAACTTTTATAAGTTTTATTCATGTACGTGTAAGAACTTATGTTACACACCAATACACTCATCCAACCAAACACGCAAATACCTTATTAAATCTTGTAAAGGAAATAGCGTATGAGTGCACGTATGTGTGTGAGTTTGATTTAAATATTAGTAACACTTTATAGAAATTGTTTTTTAAATAAGTTTCACAACAATAACAAGTAGTTGATATTTTTTATTAAAGTTCTTTTTTTTGTATGGTGAAATTCTCAAAAATTATGATTCTCATTAGAAATAAAGTTTTAACATAAATCTTTACACACGCATACATGTATGGGCTAATGGATGAGGATTTAAAAATTTGAGTACTAAATCGTTTAAATTTTCATTTTTAAATTTTCCATATCTGCATATTTTTTCACCCATTCATAAAATCTCTAACAATTCGTTATGTGTGACAAGGAAACTTTATATTTGTATACCTTCCAACACAACAAGTGGTGATGAAGGTTGTCATTTCGTATGTAACGTTAAGAAGGAATGATCTAAAATCCCTTAATATATTTATATTATTGCATCAAATCAAAATCTAAGTCGATTGAGCTACGTCCGTCTGTTTGTTGGAAACATTCCAACGCCTAATTTATTTATTCGAATTTAATTAAATTTGGATGCGTTATTTGTTGTTTTCCTGATCACTTTCCTATTTAAAACCAACTATATCGGTTTATTTGCAAAAAAATTATAGACCAATATCTGAGACAACATCTTCCCTAATTTTTTCAACAAAACGTAGTTTGATTTGATCAAAAATTTAACTAAAATGTACAGTTATATAATCTTTATTGTCGTATAAAAATCATCAAGATCGGATTAGTAGAAAAAAGGCATATTTTCATACAAATAAAATTAGATTGGTGTCACCTATTTTCCTATATAAGAACCCTTTCTGGAATATTTCTAACTTTATGTGGTAAATTTTTTCTAACTTTATGTGGTAAATTCTTTGACAGTTATCTGGTTTATCGTATCTTTCATCATCCCACTTCCCAGAATTGTGTTTTAGACTTACAAGGTCCTTAAGCATGAACCAATTTCATCGAAATGCATACAATTAGGTAATTGTCTTTAATATATGTAACTAATTTCTTAACTTTTGCCTCTCATGTGGAAAAAAAAACTTCCTTTAACATTAATTAACATTATAAGACATTAAAACATATAACTCGGTATCCATATTTTATATAGGATCTTTTCGTCGTAAATGGCGCTTACGCTGATGTACGAATAAATTTTTTGGTTCAACGCCTTGCAAATAATGCTATTTTTCGCATAATGTTAGTGGTGTAGGGTATTAAAGATTTTGCATAACCGAATACAGCATTCTTACTTGTTATTAATCATTAATCTAAGTATACAATTGTGTTTCATGTGTAACAAATAAAAAACTTTATAACTTTTGAAAATAGTTTCTGATAAAAAAATAACAACAAAAACATTAAATATTTTTTTTAAAGTCTTTGGCGAAAGTAGCGATTTGTTTTTATGAAGTTGTACGTTTTACTAAAAACATGTCGTAAATTATTAGAAAAATTTATGCTATAAAATGTGATTTGATAGAAAATAGTTTGCATAAATTAATCAGAATAAACCTTGGGAAGAATTAAACATTTGAAGGAACTTAATATGAGTCTTTTAGATAAGCAACTTGAATTAATTTTACAACTTCTTGCATAAATTTATAAAATTTATGTAAAACATTTTATAGGTAAAGTATAAAAACGCGATTGAAATGAGTTAATAATAGAAATTAACGCAGTGTGTACAAATCGATTTTTTGAAAAAATTTAACTTTTAAATCTTTAGAGATAAATACTTTAGTAAAATTTCAAATGTTTAAAGCTGAGGTGCTTTTTTGAAAGAATTCCTATCTGGCCAGGAGTGTAGTCGGTGACCATCCAAAATTTACCACCTGGGATATGTTGATTTTTTTTAAAGTTTCAAAAAATCATTTATATTTTTTGGTCGAAATAACAGACTTTATAAATGTCCTTATTAATGCAATAGTCGTATACATATATGAATACTTTAAAAAATCATATTAATCTGAAGAGGCAAAATTGAGAAAAAACATATTTTTTTAGGATTTTTTCCAAAAGGGTGGCAATATATATTCATTAATCAAACTATTTTTCAGTTTTGAAGTTTAAAATTATTGTTGTTGTTTTCTAAAGAAATTTAATCGGGAATGGGTGTATAGTTAATTCAGATGAACTTGTGACAAAGGCCTGTCCAAACTTTGTCAATTTAAAAAAGTTTTTAGTTTTTTTTTTCCAAAGAGTCCACAAGTTGGACACCTCGAGGTGTAAAAATATTTAAAACCATCCAAATTCCATTTTTAATAATCGTACTTGCGTATATTTCATATTATAATCGTTACTCATACGCACCACCACACCACAGTGCACAGCGTTTTAAATGAAAAATGAAATGGAAATAAATCTGTAACTTCCGAACAGCTAGTCCGATTTTAATAAATTTTCCCATAGTGGTAGAAGAAGTATGAAGTTAAAGTTTTGAGTTTGAACTTTGTGGACTTAACGCGGGTCGGTCCGAAAATTGGTCACTTCGTGTCATAAAAATATCTAAAACGATCCAAATTTCTTATATTAAACCGATCGTAAAGATTTGAGTAAACAAAAACTTTATTTGAAGGTCAAAATTGAATAATTTGACACTTTTCCGCAAAAAGTGTGCAAAAAATTTTATTATTGTCAATAATGTTACATATTTCTGAAAAGCAGACATAATTTCCAATACATTGATACATAAATTGTCTAACTTCATCATTCCATGTGTCAAACATATTTCTCGAAATATTACAGGTCTATAGCTATTTCTTCATAAACGGTTGAAAAAATTTAAATACATAAAGTCCTCAATTTTCTACAAAAATGCTTGTGTACGTGGTTCCAAATTCCTTGGAACTAATTCTGTAGTTTTTGAACAACTGGAAATATTTTAATAAAATTTTACTCAGAATTGCCCCAAAGAACCTAAAATTTTCCTGAACAATTTAGAATTTAGCATATTCGCCCATTTTGTAAAACAAAAATAAAAAACCTTTTCATTCTTTAAATGTTAGAATTTTTCGAATTTCGAAAAAAATCGATTATTTGGTTTCTTGAAAAGCTATATATGTAACTCTTTTTTCAGGTTAACAAGTTATTTATTGAAATTATTAGAAATTTCATACATAAATTTAAAACAATAAAAACAAATTATATAATTTATCTATTTTTTCATTTCCTCAACTTTTTTATTTTAATTACCAAATTTATTTATTTTTTATTTTATTTATTTTTTCTTCCAGGTATGTTCGAAAAATAATCTTCATATTTAAACATTTATGTGAGTATTTTAATAATAATTGAAACATACATTTCTACACCAGACTATTAATACTACAACAGAGCCCCGACTTGCTTCGTTAGTTGGGACCGGAGAATAGCAACGCAAATCGAATCACCTTTTTATATATTTAATTTATTAGAAAAAAGTATTGAAAACAAAAATGAATAAATTTATTTAATTATGCCTTTATTCATAGGGAGGTATTATTTGTTTATACTTTTAATTGCTCTTAGTTTTTCTGATTGGGATATCAGAAAAAAGGTGTTTATTTAAAATCTTCTGTGTTTAAGACTTAGAAGAGTTAACCGATTATATCCAGGGCATGATTTCTCACGAATTATTGCCTTCAGCTCAAGCTTAAATTTTTAAAAAACGTTAAACGTTTCTGGCTTCAAAATCATCACAATTTTCGTTACTACTTGATGCAGTATTTTTTGGAGTCAGAGTAAATAAAGAGCGGCATTTTTTGCTTATTTTAATCATGTATCCAAATTTGAATGAAGGGAATCCAATAATTGATTTTTTGTTATAATATCTTATTTAGATTGGAGTGGTGTGAAAATTTCAAGAAATTGGTTTATATTATTACTGTCTCTGTAACAAATCCTTCTTAATGTTGTAGGTGCTAGTCCAAGAGTTCTTGCTATATTAACAACCTTTTCCCCCATTTTTCAAGTTCTAAATGTACTTAGGCGAATCACACGCTACCTTATTACCATAACCAGACACTTGTTCTCAGAATCACTTGTGTAATAAAGATAAGTGAATTCCCCTTTTATTACGCAATTTGAAAACTTAACGTACAGATGACGATCAATGATACTAAAAATGGTAATACATAATGCTGCTATAAAAAATTTAACCCCTAAATCGAACTGTCGCAATTTGAAATTGCAACTTGAAATTGGAATAAAAAAATCGATTTTTTCAGTTCTTTAAAAACGGCGAAAATCGCAACAATGGAAATCGAGAGTCGGGGCTCTAGTGTACTTTCTTCGACTACTCTTTTAAATATAAAAAAATTGAATACAAAAATATATGTACTTGCAAAATATTTTGCCTCTAGGAATGTTAAATGACCTAAAATAATATTTATATATAAATATTTATGTAATAAGTAGACTTCTTAAAGCCTTTAACCGGAATATATAAAAAAATAGAAAATAAAGTATTTTTTCTTGTTTGTTTTTCAGTTGGTTACTAAATATTCTCAAATTGTAACCATATTTAACTAAAACAGAAATAAAAGAAAAACAAAAGGCACAAGTCATATAGGAAAAATGCCCAAAAAACTTTTGTCTTTTTACGAGGACCACATTTTGCTGTATATGTATATAAATGTAGTAAACTAATGCCATTTCCGAAGACCAAGAAGTTATTTTTGTGCAAAAAAGATCATAAAATAAAATATCACATATAAACACGTGACACTCATGTTAATTATATTAAGTACAAAGTAGATAATACGCACAGTGTGTCGAAATCGATTTTTGAAGAAAACGAAACGTTAAATATATCTTAATGAAAATTTTACTTGCTTAGAGCTGAGGTGCTTTTAAGTTGATATGAAAAAGAAAAAGCTTCTATCTGGTCAAATGTGTAGTCGGTGATTATTAATCTCTATAGGTTATCTCTTATAGCTTCAGAGTTATTCAAGTCGAAACAAATTTGTAAGCCCATTTTATAATCTTTTTGTTATATATTGAAATCGCAAATTTGGAATCATCTATAAATTATACTAAATATGTAGTTACATGTGTATTGTTCATTAATTTTACAAAGCATTAAACTTGCTACAACTTTACTATTATTGTGTGAAATACAATTCAAATCGGACTAACCGTTTGAAAGTTATCGATTCATATTTATTTAATATGAAATACTGTGAGACCATTTTTTGACTTTTTACTTTGAATTGTATTTTTAATTTTTCCATTAGATTCAGAATATAATACTTACTCTGACTCTATAACCTAAAAGATACACCTTCAAAATTCTAGATACTTTTTATGCTTTTAAAAGAAAACAATTATCATTCTTCTGTATTCATTGCAATATTTTCTTTTTTCTTTTCATTAGTTCTTACAACAATTTATAATCATGTTTAAATTTATCTAACAGTTTGTATCTCTGCCTCTGTTACATTGCTGTTATGAATTAAAGTGTCACTTTATCCCGTCAAATTTAAGTTCTTTAAGTTGTTGTAACTGTTTCACTTAAAAAATTGTCTCTTTTTCACATTAATCTTAATATTTTACTAGAAAAAAATCTAACCAAAAACATTATTTTTAACTGATGTTTATTGTCATCACAATACGTGTTTTTTCTTCCTTTAGATGGAAAATAACTTCTATATGTCTGTCTGTCAGTCTGTCTGCCGGATATCTCTATCTATGCGTTGTTTTACATAATTCATCACTTGTATTGTCATTTATTATAACACCAAAATTAATGACACGTCAATTTCTAATTGGCTTAAATAATGATCATTTTATCTACATATTACTTTAAATAGATTATGTTCAAAATCCTTACATATGTATATATGTACAGACATATGTATGAGTGTATTTATTAAGGCTTGTTTATGTGTATTCATTAATATAACAAATGTTTTAGTAAATGTTAAAAATAATGAAAGGAAACAATAAAATAATATACATATAGATGTATATATACTTATGTATATATTTATATATGTATGTATGTATGTATGTATGTATGTATGTATGTATGTATGTATGTATGTATATATGTATGTATATGTAAAGATAATGTGTTTTAATAAATATGATATAATCAAATCAAGGAAAATATTGTAGAAGTTCCAATGAAACCATCAGATGTATCTGAAATTCCCTGAACGAATTTATATAATTTATATCCAGATGAGGAAATATGAGATTTCTACTATATCTAAGTGCTTAAGATATTCGGAAATATTTAAATTTCATTGTTACAATGGATACATTAATGAGTAACTAAGAACGTTTTATTTCGCTGTGCTGAACCTTAATACTTCCATAACTTACCTTAAAATGTGGCTTCAATTGCAAAAGAAAAAAATTTTTTGAATTAAAACAACCTAAAAGCCTCTTTCGATGGAAGTCTTTATATGAATGCTATATTCAGCTATGCCTAATTTTCAATACCCTCCAGCTCAAATGCTTCGTAACTTTGAAATTACTAAATGTTTACATTTATAACTCAAACACTTGAGACGTTCTTCAATTAATTTAGATTTGATATTGATTTAAAAAAATCACCCAAATTTCATGTGTGATTTCGGAAGTGCCACGAGAGACCAGCCTCGATCAACCACTGAATCTCATTTTCTATAATTCAAAATTCTGACAGGGGAAAAAGATTATTAAGCCAAATTCATTGATTTAGTACATTTGATTTGTTTGGATCATATCTATAGCATTTATATTTAAATTACGATTTTTCCAGGACAAAAAATGAAATTGGTACTTTTTG
Organism: Cochliomyia hominivorax; assembly: GCA_004302925.2. Lineage (NCBI taxonomy): Eukaryota > Metazoa > Arthropoda > Insecta > Diptera > Calliphoridae > Cochliomyia > Cochliomyia hominivorax. The sequence goes on from PYHX02000158.1 coordinate 52,050,158, forward strand.
AATTCTTCTCTAAAGGAAACTTTCTAGTGGTACTTTTTAAATTTTATGTATATAATTAACCTAAAATTATGAAACAAATTTAATAATCCTCGAAATTAATAAAAATAATTTGAGGGTAATATATGGTACTTTTTAGATCTTCTGAAGGTACTATTAGATTTTTTGATAATAATCAACACAAATAGTAGTTGTTGACATTTAAATGATACATTAAGTAGTAAGTAAAATTCTATTTTAATATAAAACTTAAAGTCAAATATTGAATTAAGATCTTTTCGTTGCACGTTTTACTGAAAATGATTTTAATAAATTTTCTTTGAAATCAACTTAAAATTGTTTGACAAAAAATTTACAATAATTAAAATGCTTGTTACATGGACACCATTAAATACCATTAAGAAATTTTGAAAAGGTCCTTATTTAATTATGTGTCTAAAGCTAAATTAATATATTCAACCCACTCCCTTTCAGAGAAAAAAAATTATATCTCAAATTGACATTTTCTTTCTATACAAACATCTTCAATAAGAGCTTCTGTTTCTTATATTCCCCCTTCTCTTTACTCAAAATTAAGGTAGATATCTGTAGACACAAAATAACATTTTTATCTTTATCCATGACCATCAATCATTTGGACATGGATGACACCATAAAATACACACATTTACACACAGTGATGTTTTTTCTTGTTGTTCTACATCTTTACTTATGTGTGTGAACTTTTTTGTGTGTGTTAAATTTTTTCATTTTGAAAAGTGGTCTTATGCCTCACAGCTCTTCTATATCAACTTTGGTTCAATCTTCTTCACAAATATCTAATTATTCAGGTTTTTTTACACTTTATAACATTTTTTAATGCAATTTAGTTACGGTTTAGATATATATTTTTTTTCTGAATAATTTTTAACTTTTTTTGCTAACACGGGTTGTAGCATTGACCATGATTGTGTATCAACCCCAACCAGGCCTCTTCCTCACTCTCTCCTTTTTATACCCTACACCACCACAATTGGTGAAGATGTACATAAATTTTGTCATTCCGTGTGTAACGCTAAGAAGGAATCATCTCAAATCCGATAATGTATATATATTCTTGCATGAAATCAAAGTATAAGTCGATTGAGCTATGTCCTTCTGGCTGTTCTTCTGTCTGTTGACACGCTCACATTAATTAATAGAGCTCAATGAAACTTGTCCTGAGTATTTCTTATGGTTCTAAAAAATTTCCTGTTTAAAACCATTCAAATTCGTTCAGTATATCGAAAGATATAGGCCGATATATCTGAGACAACGATTTTATTCATTATTTTAACGTACAATTGTCAATTGTAAATCAACAAATTGAAATGAAAATTTTGCCATAATATTAAGCCATATGTACTTCATTACCATTTCAAAATTATCAAAATCGGTTCAGTAAAGGAAACATTTTTAGCCAAAAATTATAACTTATCACACATTAAGTGTTCCTGTGATATATTTAAGAAAAACTCTTATATATTGTATTTCTTTGTAAATGTATGTGTGCGTCTGCATTTCCGTGTATTTACAAAACGTATTTATTTGATACGCATTTGTGGTGGAGGGTATTTATGATTCGGTATAGCGGCATTTTTTACTTGTTTTCTATGGCTTTTAGTTAATAAATGGGGTCAATTAAAGTTTGTTAAAATGTTAAATAGACAAATTAAGTTTCAAGTGGCAAGTAGCAAGTACCACAAATACAAACATAAAGTTGTAAAAAAATATATTCGTGTGTATGTATAAGTAATAGAAAAAAAACAAACAAACATTTTTAATGCTTTTAATTATTTTATTTGTTTTCTCTTTTTATTATTTTCTGACCCAATCTTTATTTTACTACTGTTTTCACTAACTGTCTACTTTTAGAAGAGGAGGATAAAAAGGAAAGGGGAATTCAAATTGTGCCAAGTAATTGAAAAACTTGGGAATCAAAAGTTGGTACTTTTAAGTAGGAAAGTTTTGAAAATGTGGAAGAAAAAAAATATGATAATTAATTTCTCATTTCAAGTCTTTTTCAATTTTGTTCACTTTTCAATTTTGAAGTGGCATCTCATTTTTTAGCCAGAAGAAATCAATTAATTTTAATAATTAGTTTTAGTTTTTTAGGTAGAAATTTATGTGATGTTTGTATGTATGTATGTATGTATGTATGTATGTATGTATGTATGTATGTATGTATGTATGTGTGTATGTATTGTATAAATTTAATTATATTATTGTTATTTATTTACATTTAATTTGCACCAGTCACAAAGTTAATCAAAATAATTAGTAAAACGTTAACTTCAAAAAGCTTTAAAATCTTTATAGATTTTAAAGGGGTTAATTATTTTACTTAAAGGTATATCTTTAAATATTTTTTTGAGGATACAAAAGAATAAAATATATAAAATTCCGAACATGAAAAATCATTTAAGACCCCATGAATATTTTCTTGGATTTGATGTAAATAATAATTTAAACGGTTTACCTTTGTCGTTAAGTCTAACATGAGATGTAAATTTGAATATTTAAATAAAGTTACATTGAATATTGAATAAATCAATATTCAATGTAACTTTAAATATTTGGAACCCATTTAGTTTGGATTTTCTTAATTAGTTAGTCCATTTTTATAACCTCACCACCACAAGTTTGTCTATTGGAAACATTCTAACGCCTAGAATAATTATCCGTATTCAATTAAATTTGGCCACAATGTTTTCAGTTGTCCTAAGCAGTTTCTTATTTAAAAACCAGCTATATCGGTTCATTAGCAAGGCAGTTATAGACCGATATCTGAAGCAACCTCAAACCTCCAAAAAGAACTTTTCTTATTTCTTCTAATAATGTAATTAAAATTAAACAAAACTTTAATTTTAACATACAATTGTACGTACATCATCATCATGCAAGAGATCATCAAAATCTCAAAAAACAGAAAAATCGTTTCCGGCTGTTTTACGAGACCCACTTTTGAAAATTACTTTAAAGTATACAAATCTTTACAATATTTTCAGTATTTTCATATAATTCTATATATATAAGAAGAAAATAATCATAAAATATGGCTACCAATATAATGAGGATCGGTGTTCCACAATTTTCAATGATTTCCGAACATTCCCTCATATAAGAAAAAACTCACATAAATGAAAGTTTGATGAAAATATTTTGTGAAAACATGTCTGTCATAAGACTCATATAGAATCAAATTATACTTATATACAAATCATAATGTAAAATTTTTCATTATATAGTGATTCTTGTCAAACGTTTAGTTTCTCTATGTTATCGATTCAGATCTAAAGCTGGATTGGCCAATTCAATATATTCAATAAAAATATTGTGGGAATTATGATCACATAATAGCTTTTGCTATACAGCATAAAAAACGTATATATAAAAAATAAAATATGAACATTTTATAGTCGCCAAAATGCGACTATAAAATGTTCATATAAATAAATTATGCATTATTTTGTTGCTAATTTAATGGTCAAAAACATTATTTAAGCCACAATTATATAATAAACAGTACATTTAGCCACAATTATATTGTACAGAAAAAAGACATAAAGCTAAAACTTTGGGGTCAAACGTTGGCAGAGGCATCACCACCGCCATATGGTAAATATATATATCTTTTAACTACCAGAGGTATTTTGTAATCTCATTAACAACAACAAAAAAAAACAAGTGTTTAAATAAAACTCCTCTTAAAGTAATGAAATAAAATAAAAAACAAACAAAAATGCTTTATTCGGCTATGGCAAATCTTTAATGCCCTCAATCACAAATGCGAGTAAAGCAAATACATTACGTTCCCTACACACACACACACAAACACTCAAAGACGAATACAAATATAATAAAACATGGAACACTTAATGAGTGATAAAACTAGTTATATTTTTTCCTTTCTATAGCTTTCTTCAACTGAACCGATTTTGAAAATTTTTGGAATGGTGATATAGTCCATATAGATTTGTATCATGCCAACATTACAATTTAATTTATCGATTTATATATATTTATATATATACATTGGGGTTCTGAAATAAATCCATCTTAACTTTACAAACGGAATAACAAAGTTAATATACCTTATTTACCACTTGTGGTCATGGAGAATATAATAAAATATTTTTTTTTGCCAAATAAAAAGGCATTTAAATCCACAACATGATGTTAATGGTGGCTGGGTGCTAAGAGGAGGGAGTACCAACAATGGTACAGACATTACACTCTTAAGTGTTTTTTTTTTGTGCAAAAAATGAAATAAAAAATACAAAAAAGGAAAAACTAAATTTGTACAACCATCCAAGCGACCAAACAACCAACAAAACATCCAACCAAACGTCTGTCAGACAAGTCCTTGACATTAATTGTTTGGTGTGGAAGTGTTGGATTTGCGTGTCATGTAATTAAGTTTGAGAAAGTGAAGGAAGGAAGGAAGGAAGAAACAAAAATTAAACAGCAGCTTATAAAAGTCGTTAATTTTGTGCTGGTTGGTACTCGTTCGCTTCTTTCTTGCTCCAGTTGAAGTTAGATATATATAATGTATATCCATCTGTCACTCGGTGTCCGTTTGGTTGATATGTTATTTTTGTTGCAATTTCGTTTCCATTATTTCAAGGAATTTGAACAGTTTTAGAAATTATTACGATAAAGATTTAAATAATGTTTAATTTGTTAACGATAATTAAAAATGAGGAAATTGTTTAAAGACCTTTCAGGACAAGGAATACGAAATATTAGTAAGAGTTACATATGTTTTAAAACTCTAACTCTATTTGCATAATTGGCAATGCTTTCATTTGGTTATTCATATAAAAGATGAGTTATTGAAAATATATAAAATTATGTTAAAATGAAGACTTAATTTTTACTTATAAATTTAATTTCAAATTTCGAAAAGACTCTTTCCTTGCTTATCACAGGATCATAAAAATAACTTCTTTCTATCTATGGGTTTAGAAAACCGTTGCTCAAAATACAGATTTCCTAACTCGCGATGTAAGAATACAAATTCTCCTTACTTTACACTCACACTATAAACGACAGCTGTTCCTTCATCAATTTGTGTAAAACAAGCATTCAAAATCAAAGGACGAATGCTATCGTCCTTTGGTTTAAACATCATCGGCGATAATGAGTCTTAAATGCAGAAGGTATTAATATATATCTACTTGCCTATTTTTTGAAAAAAATCGGTTCAACAAAAAATCATTTTTTTCATATAAGACCGACTTTCGGAAATCATTTAAAGTTCAGCAACCTCAAACAATATGTTGATACTATACTGCGTTATTTCGACTTGTGCAAGAAATAATACGGTTCCAAATCTTTGAAGAACGTTTTGTAATTTTGTTGTGGCTCGCAAATAATCTGCAACTTCGTAGGAGAATTTTAAGACAGATGTGTTCAAGATTTGTTTGGGTACCTACAATGTTGACACCGCATCGTATCCCACTTCCAGTGTTTCCGGTTTGGACCACAGCCAGCACCAAACACTCCGAATGGCCAGTTCAGTATGACAATATGGAGTAAGACCCTGGAAAGCGTTCCTCTTAGTTTCAGGTGAAACTTCAAAGAAGTCTTTTCTTCCAGTTTTCGTCACCAGAATTTCTGTAGAATAGATCCGTTGCAGAGGATTATCTCTAAAACAATGACCTACAAAGATCGTTTAATATGTTTTTATTCTTCTTATAAGAAGCCCATATTTTTTAGTAATATGTAATCCGTCTTGGCCGGTTTTGCTTTCTTACTTTTTAAATACTTAAATTTATAGTATTTTCCCAATTGATAATTAACACCTACATTTCCTCAGTTGATCATATTTTTCATGAAATCATATGAAAATTTGACTAATAATCTTATTCTAGTTAATAAGATTTCACTTTTTGAAAATTACTTATGTTTGATGTTAGAAATTTACCAAATTTTTATTAACACTTTTAATAAATTCTATAAATTTAATCATTAATCTCCACCCACATACTTTGGTTTCAATAATAATAATGATAATGATGTTGACAATAAATGGATTGAGCTTTAACTGCTACTAATAGCAGCACCAATAACTACAACAACCAAATTATAATGTGGTATAAACTAATGACTTAAACCTAAATAAAGTGTAAAGTGTGTATGCGGAAAATTTTGTTAATTAAACATTTTCATTCGTCTTTCTACTATTTCGATTGTAGTTAGGATTTGATCTACTGAAATGTTCGGATAATATTTTATCAGATCGTATTCAGATTATAAGCTGAACTCATCGAAAATAAAAATTATACAATCGAAAATTCGAATTTTTTTATCTCGTTAGTTCGCATTAGATAAATATAGAACCAAGTCGGTAGATATATAATATATTGAGTTACGAGGTTCGAATAAAGACGAAAT
>PYHX02000158.1:52056671-52090726 GCA_004302925.2 Cochliomyia hominivorax
AAACATATTTCATTCTCACAAAAGATATAAACATATAAACATGTGTATAAACCAAATGATGCTTAAGCGCATTTTTATATCTGACACTTTTACTGTAATGTCAAATTGATTGGCAGACAGACAGGCGGACGGACGGACAGGCAGACAAACTGATAGACAGACAGACAATCATGTATGTAGACAATTGAAGCACGCGTTATAAAAAAAATTATATTTTTAAACAGAAATTTATAAGAGAAGATTACACACATATAGTTTTCTATAAACCCAGTAAGCATTTTCAAGAAACTACTGTTATCAATCGCTTAAATAACTTCTGGAGGATTTAGGAAGAACGTTATATATTTAATATATGAAAACAAAGAATTCATCAATTTGTTATATATAGACTTTTAGTTTCTATTGATATCTGTCATAGAAAATGTTTACTGGGATTTATTCTCTATGTGTTTCTGTTTGTATTACAATGTTTTTGTAGCAACAGTTTGAAGACAATGACCCGTAATGTAGTTATTGGGTTTGGTATGAGCTTTAAGATATTTGTGCCATTGTAACTGATGATACATACACTCAAAGAAAACATTTAGAATTCTGTTTATTTTCGAGAGTGTGAAAAAAAGATTTTAAACGATAAACTACAAATAAAAATTATGGAAGGACTAGAATTAAATAAAAAAATGTGCAATTGGAAGCGAATTAAAAATTAAATCCACGGTAAATCCACATCCTAATGTTTTCAATAAAAGATCGAACTTGTTAAACTTCACTCATAAGAAGTATATTTTAGATATCTTAAGACTATATTCCGGACATTAGCCTAGATCTATTTTATATACGCTCTAGAATAATATAACCAGCCAACTAAGGTGGCACTTATGACTTTCAAATTCATTACGTCAAAGTCCTTCATTGATTTCTAAACTAATAAATTTTGGCATAAAGACCACATCCTCAAAGAATCGATATTTTGGTAAGGTATTACAGAGCATACGGAAATGATATTTTAATATACTATAATGCAATCCTTCGCTGCTGTGCTCATCACGTCCAAAATAGTCTGTGAATGCCGATTACATCAAAATTTGGTATCTCAGCATTGGAGAATTGAGATGAAATGGGAACGTCTAAATGGAACCAGCTAAGGCAACTTAATTGAAGATAATATTGGCATCGAAACCAGATCACTTTAAATTTTTTGTCATGTAAGAGCAGCGGGGAAATGCAATTATGCAAGTTGCTCAACAAAGATGGGAAAATGAACCGTCATGTACCTTAATACGGTTGATCTGACCTTGGCTGTATCTGCTAGGAACATCAAAATATGAAATATGAAGAAGAAGAGATAACAAATCATCTATTCTCTCACTGCTATGTCTTTCGGGACATTTGTTTACGTTTCTTTGCGAAGAATAAACTGTAATGTTTTGCACTGATTGTTTGTAAGTTACTGTGAATGATTTCTAATGACATCGAATTGTCGCTTTGTTAGTTGGACAGTTACTGACTGGCTTCAACTGTATTCCGAGTCTGACGGACAAGCAATTTTCCTGTTCGTAAAAATTTCCCTTTATGTCCATTCAATATTTTGTATTAGAAGTATTCAATATTATAAGTATTTTATCATGTCCAATATAGATAATCGAAATAGACTCTCTCTCTCTCTCTCTCTCTCTTAATTCCTGTTGACGCATTTGTAAGAAATCTGAAAAAGAAAGCATGGATCTAGAAATCTCAAGTTAAAGGTTCATGGACAACTACATGCTAGACTCCATTTTTAAAGTATCGAAAGACATTATTTAACAGTTTTCTGAAAACTATTATTATTGCGAACAGAAGGATCAGTTGTCATACACTAAAATTTTTCCGATGCGAGATGAAGGAAAAATAACTTCCTATGCATTTACTTTTAATAGTAATGAATTCTTAGAGATTTAGTGTCCTCTAATCGATCTCAGCAGTTCCATACAATACATACAAGAATCAGAATATATGGCTCTATTTCTCTACATTTAAGGTTTCCCCACTCAATCTAGAAAAAGGTTATACACCAAGAACTAATGTGGCATTCAAAAATTTCCCCAAGTTTTAAATTAAATCAAAAGCTTTTCGTGATATTCGAAGCAAAACCTAGATTCTGCTTAGATAAACTTAATTTCTCAATTAGTTTTCTTTCAGTGTATGTGCTGAGAAAATAATAATCGAAATTCAGTTCCACACGTTTTTATATTTTCAAACATTCTATCCCTCCTTCCGTGTCCAAATAATAAATGTTCTGACTGAAATTGTGAAACAAATGAAACATCATCAACAAAATCGATGACAGATCCATTCATTTACATTCTCCATATCATTTTCATTTAATATTAAACACACCCCCAATAGAAGGACTTTTAAAAATAGTGATGGAGGAGTACGAATGGAATTTATTTTTATTTTAAACATCAACAGCAACAAAAACAAAATCAAATAAATATTTTTTTGTTTTCATTTTGCAATTTTGTCAACAATTGACATTATATTGCAATTTGGTTGATATTCTTCGTTTTGGTTCACATTTTGTTTTATGGATTTCATTTTTGTCGTTTTCCCAGTCGTTTATTTTGATGGTTGGTATGTGTAAGGAACACATTTTCTTATTTAAACCTTCCACTACCACAAGTGGGGATAAAGGGTTGACTGAGTTTGTCATTCCGTTTAGAATGCAAAAAAGGAATCATCCTTAAAGCCTCTTGTAACACTATATTTTTGCATATCAAAAGCGAAGATAATTCCAAAAACGCATTGGCAACGCAATTTCAAAGCTAATCAATTCAAATGTAAGAGATTTAGGAACTAAGGCTCTATTCCAGACATTGGACAACATCTGTGTTATATGCCACTTAGAAAGTATAACTATGCTGACATGACACTCAGAGCTCTTTCGACAAAGTCCAAAATGGTGGGTCTATGTCGAAAAGAATAAATAATTTCTAGGTCATTACACGGCTTGAATTTGGAGTCATGTAAAAGACTTGTTATATGAGGTTTATTACTGAAGATGGTCAGATTTTGATAAAGCTGATCTGCCCCACACTTAATCAACATCCTGCATCTGCCGAGAGACCACATCTAGATTTTGGTGCGACGATTCCGTGATATTGTGTTTTTGAGTCTCCCTTCGTTTACGTCTTCTAGAGAAGGGTAAAGTGTCATATCTTTCTAAACTAGATTCTGTGGATGTAGGGAACAGCAATTATTTTGTCAGTAAATGTGTATGGATCGTAATGGCGTCGACTGAACTAAAAGTTTTCCGTTAACTTAAATTTTAGATTTGTTCTTTCAGAATAAGAAAAAGTTAATTGGAATAAAACTTAGAATTCTTCAAGCCCAGACCTCTAAGTATAACTTCTTTTATTCATTAGAAATAAAAATGCTGATATATTACGTGCCGTGAAGTTAAAGGTTTTCTAGCTATTTTGCTTCTTGTATGTTTAGACTTGACCACAATAGTTTACTCAATTTCAATACCAGATTTTTATCATTTTAAACTAATCTGGATTGCCATCTTTTCCATGTGGCCGGAGTCACACTCGGCCAAAAATTGTGACATAACCTTAACAACGACAACCCAAGACATTTAATTGATTGGGAAGTGGAGCTGGAAAATTAGAAGTGAAAAAATGGATTTCCTAGTTAGACTGGCACTTTAAAATTTTAATCATCACACGGACTAGTACAGTTTGAACAACTTTATCAAACTATAAGTTCGATTTTGGAATGGGACTCAATAGCCCACGGCTAGATAACCTGTCCTCAACAATGAGAGCTTAAATTAAACACATGTAAACTGAGCAGTTCCCTACTATCAACAGTCCCGAAATGTTCCAACTTCTACCTCAACTTTCTATTTAAATTTCACAAACGAGGAGTGGTGAAAGGTATCAAAATTTGGTTTTGCCAAATTCTTTTTTGTTTGTTGTTACGGTCTTCAAATTTTTTTTTTTGACAAATAATGTTCTTCACGTCATGTTATTTGTTGTAGTCATTGTGATTATTATTGTAGTTCCTTTTGTTTTTGTTCGTTTATTATTTACCTAAATAATTGAGAATCTTTGTTTCTTTTTTGTTATTCAATTTGTTTATTGACGATGAGTATTGTTATACTTCATCAATTTTATGAATCTTCAATAATATTGATAGTTTTCATACAGATATAAATATGTATGTTATCAGATGACAAAGATTGATCCAATATATTTGGAAAATGTTTAAAGTAATTTTACAATAAATGAGAAGACTTTAATCAGGGAATGGAATTTTAACTAAGGAGTGAGATCGAAAAATTCTTAACAGGAAGTTTTTTATCAAAACTTTTAGCTCAAGCATTATACGATTTTTTATTTTTGTAAAACATATCACTTATTATGTTTAATGTCAAAGGGAACATAAAATGGTTCACATTCTGTTTCTGAAGCCAAAAATAAAAAGCATTTTCAAAAGAGCTCTCAACACATCCTCAGCGCGGTTCGCATAGTTCTCGAAATATTCGGTACGAAAGGTTTAAAATCATGCAAGGCGCAAAAAGTTTCTGACATCAATGCTGCTATAAATTTAGAGGCCAAAATAGAGAACAGAGAAGTCAAGCTTTCTAAAAAATATTCTTGCTGCATAATGAATGACGAAACGTTCTGTTCTATCAGGGTTATGATAGAATAGAGAATCTGCTCTGAGAATCGAGGGATATGTTAAAGAAAAGTTTAGGACCCAAATGCAGTCCAAATTTTCCAAAAAAAATCTTGGTGTGACATGAAATATACAGTTGCGGCAAAAGAAGACAATGAGTTTTTACAACGGCTTCTAAAAATACCGAAACTTACATCAAAAAAGGGCTGCATCTATTCATAAAACTTTATAATATGTTCACTTGTATTTGGCAAAAAGTTCCAAAATTGTGGTAGGTTTTTAGCGAAGATGGATTACCTGTTCGTCCAGAGTAACAGGTTTACGAAAAAGGTTCACACTTTTATCGCTTGTTATTAAAACTTTATATTTTTATAAATTGTAGTAATAATTTCATTTAAAAGATTCCATTTTGATAAACACATATGTATGTTAAGAATTTTTCGATCTTACTCCACATTTTCATTCTCCAATAACGATTTAGTCATAAATCAAAATTTCCACTTCATTTTTTTGTCTTTCAATTTTAACAAAAAATTATTAATAATGAAAATTAAATTTCTCTTGTATTGTTTCGTATTTAATCTCCTTTTCTAATTAAAACTATTTATTTATCTTAGAATTTAATTTCAAAAAATTTTCATTGAAATTATAAATCATCACACAAGATTTGTTACCTCTTTTCCTTCTTTCATGTATTTTCCCAACTTATCACCATAATCTGTGTGTGTCTCTCTCTCAGTTTCAAAGGTAATGCGATAAATTCATATTAAATTTATGACACCTTAAGTTTTAGGCCTATTTTGCTAATTTGTCATACAAAAACATTTTCTTTTTTTTTTTGCTTACTCTTCTTCTTAAGTTTCAAGTCTTTTGCAAGTTTTTGTAGTAACTTGGTCAAATGTAGATAAAATTTATTCACAAACAACTTTGTAGCATTTTACATTTAAATAAATAAATAAATAAACACACGTACACACACTCAACTAACCATAAAGCCTAAAAAAAGTTGGAAAAGCAGAAAAGGGGCTTAAGGATGGGAAAACAAGAAAAATGTTCATCTTAAACACCAAAGTACTACTTTGTGTTGTTTTTGGTTCTTAAGTAGTTCAGTTTAAGAATAAAAGCTGGTAAGAGAGAGGGAGAGAGTGAGTTGTGCTACATAAAACACAACACTTTGGAGTTAAAGCAACCAAAAAAATGTGTAAATTCTGAAAACTTAAGTTTCTTGAATACTCAGTCTATTGTTTGTTATGTGTGTATGTATCATCAGGACTACGAATTACTCCACTTCTTACGAGGGAAGTCGGAAAAGATGAGGATACAATAATGTTATTATAATGAATTTTCGCGACTAAAATATCAGTTTTATAATTGAGCTTGAGAAGAAGATAATGCGATAAGCCCACTTTTAAACAACTCGGTTATACTGACACATTTGCTTTCGATCTTGAAAAATTAACGGCAAACGAAGTGTCCTAATGTAGGTGTTGAAATTTCGCTTTTATGATTCTGATTGATAACATGTTAATCAATTGCCTCACAGATTATTGGATATCTTGATAAATTAACGTTAGTCCAACATTGCACTCTCTAAAAACTATGGCAGAGTGTAAGTTAATCTAATAATACATTCCTTGATGTTACCAGCTCGTCAAACACTATGTATAAGCGGAATCATCGGACCTGAAGATTGGTAGGAAAAAAGAGAGATCGTCGAATAATAGTTTTATTTTACCGGCACAATTATCTACTTTCAATGGGAAAAGGGAAAAATCATCAAACATTAAGCAGTCTTAAAGCGATTATACGGTAAAATAAAGATGAACCTCCTCTTCTAAAGAACAGTCAATAGTTTCTTTTTCTCTAGGGATCACCATTCGACTGTACTGGTAATAGAACTATTTGCTGCATTGAAAGTGATTGTTCCCCCATTATGAGTGACTAGGCAGACGTTTAGTTGCCATTTTCCAACTTGTATATTGGATCTGTGCACGATGGTTAAATCAATATTACTACTTGCACTACTTCAGAAATTTTCTATAGAAAACAAATTGCTCCCATGTGAGCAGTGTTCTTATTGCCCAAGCGTTTCTCTCTGGCTGCTTCTCAAACAGGATAAGTGACTTGATTAAATTTCTAAATAAAAAAATCTATATTGTATCGTTCCCATGTTCTACTTGTCATGGTCCGAGAAATTCATTTGAGTGCGAACTGTAATTTAAAAAGGATCTCCCATTGGAAGCGATAGATCTCTTCATCTTTAGTAGTTCCAAGGTTAACACATGTTGTACAACTTAATGAAATTATGTATTCGTTTTCGAAATAGTGAGATTTTTTGTGAAAAGTGATTTAACGTCAATAAACAATCGGTATATTAGTCATTATATATGATCCAATTGAAGATCTGCTGTAATTTACTGTATGAAGTATGAAGATGACGGATTGAAATTAAAATATCTTTGGAAATCACACAACAAGTCATGGGTAATCTGAACTAAAGTCGGTAGTTATTAAAATATATTTTTTCATATCCGAATTGAAGATAAGTTAATCATATTTGCTGCTAAAATCAGTTCGGCGGGTTATCTATATAATCAACGTAAAACTACTGCTTTACAGAATATTTCTTTATTCAAAACCATAACAGAATACGAGTGTTGCCAGTTAAAGGGAACGAATATATAAGAAGATTTGAGATCGCCAAAATGCCAATCGCACAAAAAGAGAAATTCACATCTGCGGAACTAAAAAAGCCGACTTCCCAAAAATATATTTTTTCCTTTGTTGATAATAAATGTCATCGTCATCTAAGTCAAATTATCTCAGAGACTGATATTTAAGTTGTCCTTGTGGATCTAACATATCCACAAGGACAACTCAAAAAAATTCGTCATTATAGATTAGTTAGTCACCAATTTCCCACAGGGACTTACGTTGAAATACCTTCTCAAACTAACTCTCAAAATATTGGCCTTCTTTTCTTTATCAGCTCTATTATGTTTCCATTTAAAGGTGTATATTTGGTAATTTTTTTCCTCTATCTCTCCCGTTATTTTTTTAATATCTTTTTGTAAAACATTTATTATTCACTTTTCTACAACATTTGCTTATGAATTCTTTAGGTATTCTATGCTGCGCTCAGTTTGTATTGTAGTCTAGTACCGTAAAGTGTTTTCAAAAAGGTTTTTTTTCCATAGTTCTCGATATAAAAACTGCACTATATTCCTACTAACTAACGCTATTAAAGTAGTTGTTAGTATTAGTGTTGTTACTAGTAAGTATTATGAGAAGACTGAGTTGGAAGCAACATTGTTTTGGTGTTGCTAGTGGCATTATACATTTTTTATATGTTATTCAGTATATGGGAATGTGAACTAAAATTTTGGAAATACATGAGAGTTTAAAAGCAGCTTTTTTCTCTGCAACTTTATTCAGTTTAGTTCCAGAAAACTAAAATTATTTTATAACATTTTTTTTCTGTAACGTTAAATTTTGCTTCATGTCTGTATTCTTTATGATTTGAGCAATTAGACTGCCATTAAGTTATATGGAGATAAAATCGGACATTTTTGTGTTTTTGAATTCTAAAATAAAAAAAGGATTGTTCATGGATTATCCAGACCCTCTCTGACTGCTATTTGCTTCAGCCTTACTGGTGTTAACATAACTTTCTGCTTATTGATGCCCTTGCGAATTCTAGTTTATGGAACTCTGATGAGACTCTCTGGACTATTAAACATATCAATAGATAATAGATGTTGATCGAACTTAAATATATATAAGATTCCAATAATTATTTCAGACCAAATTCTGAAGTCTATATATTCTCAATTTTAATTAATTCTATTAGCATCAGTCTATTGACAATATATATTCCCAAGTAGTTTATTAGTATGTATGTGTGTGTAAAGTAATGCATATATATGTTTATGTATCTGTATAAATAGAGTGTTGGATAAAAAAAAATTTTAAGCTTATAATGGTCTTAATCATCTTTTGTGGTGTTAAGCTGTAAGGTTATGCTGCCACACGATGAAAGAAATATTACTGATGATGATGACGACAACAACAACAACAACAACAAACATGATGATGGTAGAGACGATGGTGGTAATAGTAATAGCAATAGCGATGCCGGTGCCGTTGCCGTTGCCCAGGGTGAATACTATGATAGATGATGATTATGATACTAATGCTACTGCCAAAGCAAGAGGTGTTGTTAAGCTGCAGTTTAGTTTTTGGTGTTTTCATGTTCACACCAATACACAAACATTATTTCGTTCTTTCTTTATACATATCAAAAATTCTCTTATAATAAGAGAAAAACTAGGATTTTTATAATATTTAGTTTCGGTTTTCATCACCATCATCATGTGGAAAATATATATCGAGTTTTTTTAGAAAAAGTTCGTACCAAATAAAATGAACTATATTGTAAAAATATGTATATTAACTACTAGAGTAGACAATCAAAAGACATAAAAGGCAAACTAGACTGACTGAAAAATAAAGTGTGAGTGATTTCATGGAACGAATATTGTTGGAGCACTCAAAGAAAATCTGGTAACAACGTTTTATGTTTGCGATTGATTTGCATATCCTATCGAGTTTAGAAAAAATAAATGTCGTTTCTTTTGTCCAACACAATTTGACATTTCAATGTTTAAAAAATCATTCATGGAAAATTATAATATGGAGATTGCAGTTTTGGAAAGCATAGTTGGCCAAATGTGTCTACAATACAGAAAGTTAAGCAACCCTTGTCAAGGACAATCTCTCCTCTGAGAAATAGCTAAGATGCTCTCGTCTATACTGTAGTAGTTCAGTTTCTCGCCTGAATTATGGTTAAGCATATAGTTCGGATACTTTTTCAGATTATAGCCTGTCTGTCCTTTCTCCACTTAATAGCTCAGTCCCAAGACTTTACAGTATTTCTTCGTACTATATTAAATCGTTCATCTCTCATAAAATTCAATTCAATTCCCCACACTAAATTATAATTCGGCTATTTCGGAAGTTTGGATGGTATT
The DNA here is from genome assembly GCA_004302925.2 of Cochliomyia hominivorax. Lineage (NCBI taxonomy): Eukaryota > Metazoa > Arthropoda > Insecta > Diptera > Calliphoridae > Cochliomyia > Cochliomyia hominivorax. The sequence continues at coordinate 52,066,364 of PYHX02000158.1, forward strand.
AGATCTTGTGATAAAAGTAAAGGGCGTAGTTTTTTGAACATTTTAATAAAGTTTTTACGTAGTATTTTTTTTTTGGTATTTTGCAATTCGTTAAAATCGGTCCATTATTTCAAATAGGACCCACATAAATGTCCCCTCGGAGTGAGTCTTTTAGCCATAAAAGTGCAAAATACGACTTATGTAATTCTTAAAGAAAGTATCAAATTTTACGAGGATCGGTCTATGACTAATTATAGTTCCCTGCTAGATCCACTTCTAAATATCCCTTAAATTGCATATATCTCACATAAACGTATCGTATCAACATATTGAATTCTTAAGAAGAAAACAGAAAACCAAAAAATACAAAATTAGTTGTGGGTACTATTTATAACCAATGTTATGCGGTAGCGTACTTCATAGTCGGACTTAACCAACAATAATTTGCTTACTTATTTAAAATTTTTTTGAATGTGAGTCTGTCAATAAGAGACGAACAGATATCGTCTTAAATTTTGATTTGAAGCAAGAATATATCTTTACGAGATCTAAGATGTTTCTTCCTTACCTCATTCAGCATCTATAGGGGTGGTGGTTATAAAAGCATACAGCAATTTAATTTCTGTCAGTGTATAACTTATTTATATTTTTGCATTATTCAAATAAAAATCTGAACAATAATTTAATCATAATCCATTCTTCCATCCAAACATGTTCACATCACTTCCACATCCATAATTACTAATACAGACATATGTAATATGTTACAAAAAATATATATTAAAAAATTTCTTTAAAACAATCAAGACTTTCTGACAGTGTAATTTGATTTAAAACACAATAGATTTTATAAATTCTTTATGTTGCAACATGAATATACTGGCAACAATATTACTGAAGATGATGGGGAGTGTTGGAAAACATTTGTATTTTAAATCTATTGTTACAATTTTTAAATAAACTTTTATGCTGCAGTCACTCATTTTCTTACTCCTACCAAAAAACAACAACAACAAAAAGATTCTCCTAACAACCAAATGTATTTTTCCCATAATAAAGTTCAAAACAAAACAAAAAGTAACTCAACTTAAGATCGGGAACAGGAATAGCAACGGGAACAATAATATAATAGAGACTACTAGAGTTATTGTTATTGCTGTTGTTGCTGCTGCTGCTGACGCTGATTGTCTAAAGTGCAAGTAATCTGAAATGAACAAGAAGAAGCATATTCTTCTATGGAACAATAATGAAATAAAAAAAAAAAATATTGAAAAGACCTAAAATATAATAGACTCTTCTATTTAAATGAAATAAAAATCAACTCATCTCTGCTTATTTTGTTTCTTTTCTTTCTACTTTTTCTTTTCTTTCTTCTTTTTCTTTTTCGTTTTGTTTCTTTTGTATTACAAAGAAGAAATTATTTCTTATCAAATAATAATAACGATTATTATTTTGTTGATGAAGATTAAGGGAGTAAGAAGTGTGGGAAGAGCAAAATAAAATATTTAGTTGGTTGAATGTTATTAAGGTCGTCATAGGATCTTAGTTAATGTTTGTCAGTTTGTATATGTCATTCATTATAATATAAATTGCGATAATAGGTCACACAGGCCTTTTGTTCCTAAACACACCATCATCATCGTGTAGAGTTCTATATAAAATAAAATCTTTAGGAACGTTTTTTTTTATTAACTCTACGAAGCTGAGAAGAAGAAAGAACAGAATTGTGGAAACAGCAGACTCTGGTAACATTTAACTATAACCAGTTTTATTATATATTGAATACAAAAGCAAAAAGAAACTACACCCCTACATTTCTTGATTACAATACCATATTGTGGATCTTAAAAATCTTTTGATTTCTCAGTTAAAAAATATGTTACAAACCCCATTAAATGCTGTTAATGCAAGAACAACATATATCTTGACTGTATTAGTAGTGATTTCTGCTACAGAACTGTCGGTTCTAAAGTACATGCATGAAACATTAGTCAGTCATTATCACTATTGTGAACATGCATGACTACGTTTAATTTCATGTTACTGGAAAACTACATTCGCAGTTAATACTTATATCTTGAATAAAAGGATTATGGAAGGTAATTCTCAGTGAAATCATTATAATATGAATTGTTGTCGTTGTGCTGCCGCTTAATTCACAAAAGAAAAATAAAAAATCAACAAATGATTATTATTCACACACATTTTTCATTTCTGCAATAAATTAAACCCAAAAAACAACAACAACAAAAAATCGAGAAATATTCATCTCAGGTTGCACTACATAGTTCATTTTTTAGCTTCTAAAGTACTCTATAGTTTTGTCTCTAGTTCGAACTGAGTTTGAACTTTGGTTCAGTCTTTATTCTAAATTATGGTTCATTCTCAAGATTTGAATATAATTCAGTCTCAGTTCTGAAACATTGTTCACTACAGTTCAATCTTTATTCTGGACTAAAATTCAGTCTATAGGTTGGATTATAGTTCAGTCCTTGACTGTAATGCAGTCTAAAATCTGGTCCTTAATTCAGAGTCAAATCTGAAGAAGAGTTCAAACTGTAGACTGTATTTTATCTCATTCTCTACTTTTACTACAGTTCAGTCTCTAATATGGTCTATAGTTAAGACTCCACATTGACAGTCTGTATTCTGAATTATGACTTAGCATCTAGTCTAACGTTTAGATCAGTCTCTAGTTTACAGTACAGTAATCTAATGTGTACTCTATAATATAGTCTGAACTGCACTTCACTCTCTTGTCCAGACTTTAGATCAGTCATTAGTCGGAACTATATTTAGTTTCTATTGTTATCTATAACACAGTCTCCGGTCGGGAATATTGTTCAGTTTTTATTCTGGACTATGGTATAGCGCCTAGTTAGGACTAATCTGGATTATATTTCATTTTATATAAAGAGCATTTATATTAACTATAACTTGAATCTTCATTAACTATAACTAATACCTTCACTCTATTTCAGTCTGAACATTTTTTGCATAATCAGTCTAATGTATTATGTTAAACACTTTTTATTATCGCTTCATTCAATTATTGTTTGTGCGTAAAATAATTGTTTTTCCTTTATTTTTGATTTCTCCGTTCCTTTAGAAAAAGCATCAACAAGAATACACATTCACTCATTTGATGCAAGATTGTCATAACTCAAAATTTGCAGGTTTTGAATTAGCATCAGTATGCCTAATAAATAATGTTTTTTATTATCTGACAATTTTTGTGGACGATCCATTAGTATATCAGACAGGATTTCAACATGAATATATTATGCGAATTTTGTAATTTATTGATTATTGCGAGAAATAAAGCGTTATTCCAGCTGGGCATCGCTAGAAGTTTTGCTTACACTTCAAAGTTTTTGTAATCGTTTCTGACGAAATCATCTTCTTGAGTTATGACTATCTTGCAGCAAATGAGAGATATAATAATATTTTTAGTATTTTTTGTTGTTGTATTGTCAGTTGATTATTGTAGTTGTTGTTTAATTTATCCTTTGGTATGTTTTAATGGCATAATGAAGTATAATGATGCATTTGTAATAGTAAAATGATGATAATAACAATAATAATAACAATGATGGAGGTAATGGTGGGGGATGCGGATGTGTAATGTGGTCCATTAAAAATGAAGAGATTAACACGAAATAAAGAATAAATAAATGAATTAATGATATAAAAAGAAAAGAAAAACGTGAATAAAATACAAAGCAAAATAAAATAAAAACATTTAATGATAAATATTTGAATCAATATTTTTATTAAATTTATTAATAAACTTTTTTAAAAATTATTTTATCTTATTTTAGTTTAGACAGTAAAATTTAGCCATTTTCTTATTCAAAGAAAACTATTTTTAAACATTTTACTTTTGCTATAATTTTCATCGTATCACAACATTTTGGCAGTTTTAAAATTAGGATTTCTTGGTATTTTAATACTTAATGGAGAAAATAATGCAAATTGCAAAAATGACCTTGAGCAGAACAGAATATTAGTTTTCTTGGGAATATATTCAATTTTAATTTTTAGCTTTAATATTTTAGATAAAAGACTACTAAAGTCTGCATTGAACGCATATAAATAATTCAAGCTTCAAATATTTTGTCCGAACTGAATTTAAGAAAAGTAAGTAAAATTTTATAAAAAATAGGTGACTGAGCTATAATACAGCAGCTGTACTGTACACTGTATTATACTCAAAACCGCGAAATTTTTCTCTCTAAACTTCGGGACAAAACTTATTTCCAAAATTAGCTATTGTCCACACAAGAATCTGAACAGTGTCCAGAAACTAAAGCTAAATTAACTCGAACTCGGTTTAAAAACTGGACTTTAATCTAGTTTTTAGACTAAAAACAGTACGAGCTTTGGACTAAACCAAAGTTCACAAATAAAAATCACCATTAGACCAATCAAGTGAACGAATTAAAGTTTGGACTAAAATCTGTTCTCTGAACTATAATTCTGACAAGAGATGACATTTTATTCAAATGAGCTATAGTCCGGACTAGGAGTTGAATTGTGTTAAAAACAGAAGATAAATGACTATAAACTGAAGAAATTAGTGATAAAATTATAGTGCATACTACAGACTGAATTAAAGTGCAGACTAGAGATTTAACTATATTCCAGAAAAAGAAATTGAAGTACGCCAGAGATTGAGCCTAACAACAGACTAAAATATATTACCAAATAGATGTTGAACTATAGTCCAAGCTGGATATTGAACTACAGTCTAAACTATAAATTGAATCATATTAAAAGTACTTTATTCAAAACTATTATCCTATGGATATAGTCCAGTCTAAATACTTAACTATAAACCCTACTAAATTCTAAATTATAGTCTAGATAAAAAGACTGATCAATAATCCAAACTAAATCCTGAATTATAGTCGAGACTACAGGCTGACCAATAGTCTAATTTGGAAACTGAACTATAGTCCAAAATATAAAGTTAACTATTCACAACTATAGACTCTACGACAAATAAACTGCAGAAAGATCTATGTATGTGAAGATAAATACGTATTTAACTAGCACAGACAAAAACCACATTTTTTAACAGAGCTGATTTTGCAGTTAACAGCGCGCTGTTAAGCATTTAACAGAATTTCTTAAAATGACTAGTATACTTAAATGGACAATGTGAGCAACAGGAACCATGTTCCAGGAACCATGTTCCAAACACTTATATCATGGAAATGGCTCTCCAAGGTGCTAGTCATTGGTCCATGACAACAAACTACCAAAAATATAATTGGTATGCAATATATCGCTCTTTTAAAATATATCAAATTATTTAACATTTTTTGGAAGGATTGGTCAGTATGGAAAAATGGTGCGTGGTACACATATCACGCTATATAGGTATGATAGTCCTAGGTACTCCTAATGGAGCACGCTTAGTGGGATATCTGAAATAATTTTGGAATTTGAGAAAAATCGAGTTGAAAATCTTGAGATTTCTCGAGAGGATTTGTGAACCATGTGGGAAAATAGACGTGGTACACGTTCCAGGACATATAGAAATGGTGCTCCAAAGGGTCTTTAATAGATCTATAATAGTGGAATAGGTGAAATAATTTCCAAATAATTTTAATTATTTTTTGAAAAAGTGAATTTTTTGAAAATTTTCTAAAATTGATAAAATTGGATGTAGTCAGTATGGAAAAATGGTGCGTGGTACACATATTACGCTATATAGGTATGATAGTCCTAGGTACTCCTAATGGAGCACGCTTAGTGGGATATCTGAAATAATTTTGGAATTTGAGAAAAATCGAGTTGAAAATCTTGAGATTTCTCGAGAGGATTTGTGAACCATGTGGGAAAATAGACGTGGTACACGTTCCAGGACATATAGAAATGGTGCTCCAAAGGGTCTTTAATAGATCTATAATAGTGGAATAGGTGAAATAATTTCCAAATAATTTTAATTATTTTTTGAAAAAGTGAGTTTTTTGAAAATTTTCTAAAATTGACAATATTGGATGTGGTCAGTATGGAAAAATGGTGCGCGGTACACATATCACGCTATATAGGTATGATAGTCCTAGGTACTCCTAATGGAGCACGCTTAGTGGGATATCTGAAATAATTTTGGAATTTGAGAAAAATCGAGTTGAAAATCTGGAAATTTCTCGAGAGGATTTGTGAACCATGTGGGAAAATAGACGTAGTACACGTTCCAGGACATATAGAAATGGTGCTCCAAAGGGTCTTTAATAGATCTATAATAGTGGAATAGGTGAAATAATTTCCAAATAATTTTAATTATTTTTTGAAAAAGTGAGTTTTTTGAAAATTTTCTAAAATTGACAATATTGGATGTGGTCAGTATGGAAAAATGGTGCGTGGTACACATATCACGCTATATAGGTATGATAGTCCTAGGTACTCCTAATGGAGCACGCTTAGTGGGATATCTGAAATAATTTTGGAATTTGAGAAAAATCGAGTTGAAAATCTTGAAATTTCTCGAGAGGATTTGTGAACCATGTGGGAAAATAGACGTGGTACACGTTCCAGGACATATAGAAATGGTGCTCCAAAGGGTCTTTAATAGATCTATAATAGTGGAATAGGTGAAATAATTTCCAAATAATTTTAATTATTTTTTGAAAAAGTGAGTTTTTTGAAAATTTTCTAAAATTGACAATATTGGATGTGGTCAGTATGGAAAAATGGTGCGTGGTACACATATCACGCTATATAGGCATGATAGTCCTAGGTACTCCTAATGGAGCACGCTTAGTGGGATATCTGAAATAATTTTCGAATTTGAGAAAAATCGAGTTGAAAATCTTGAAATTTCTCGAGAGGATTTGTGAACCATGTGGGAAAATAGACGTGGTACACGTTCCAGGACATATAGAAATGGTGCTCCAAAGGGTCTTTAATAGATCTATAATAGTGGAATAGGTGAAATAATTTCCAAATAATTTTAATTATTTTTTGAAAAAGAGAGTTTTTTGAAAATTTTCTAAAATTGACAATATTGGATGTGGTCAGTATGGAAAAATGGTGCGTGGTACACATATCACGCTATATAGGTATGATAGTCCTAGGTACTCCTAATGGAGCACGCTTAGTGGGATATCTAAAATAATTTTGGAATTTGAGAAAAATCGAGTTGAAAATCTTGAAATTTCTCGAGAGGATTTGTGAACCATGTGGGAAAATAGACGTGGTACACGTTCCAGGACATATAGAAATGGTGCTCCAAAGGGTCTTTAATAGATCTATAATAGTGGAATAGGTGAAATAATTTCCAAATAATTTTAATTATTTTTTGAAAAAGAGAGTTTTTTGAAAATTTTCTAAAATTGACAATATTGGATGTGGTCAGTATGGAAAAATGGTGCGTGGTACACATATCACGCTATATAGGTATGATAGTCCTAGGTACTCCTAATGGAGCACGCTTAGTGGGATATCTAAAATAATTTTGGAATTTGAGAAAAATCGAGTTGAAAATCTGGAAATTTCTCGAGAGGATTTGTGAACCATGTGGGAAAATAGACGTAGTACACGTTCCAGGACATATAGAAATGGTGCTCCAAAGGGTCTTTAATAGATCTATAATAGTGGAATAGGTTAAATAATTTCCAAATAATTTTAATTATTTTTTGAAAAAGTGAGTTTTTTGAAAATTTTGTAAAATTGACAATATTGGATGTGGTCAGTATGGAAAAATGGTGCGTGGTACACATATCACGCTATATAGGTATGATAGTCCTAGGTACTCCTAATGGAGCACGCTTAGTGGGATATCTAAATTAATTTTGGAATTTGAGAAAAATCGAGTTGAAAATCTTGAAATTTCTCGAGAGGATTTGTGAACCATGTGGGAAAATAGACGTGGTACACGTTCCAGGACATATAGAAATGGTGCTCCAAAGGGTCTTTAATAGATCTATAATAGTGGAATAGGTGAAATAATTTCCAAATAATTTTAATTATTTTTTGAAAAAGTGAGTTTTTTGAAAATTTTCTAAAATTGACAATATTGGATGTGGTCAGTATGGAAAAATGGTGCGTGGTACACATATCACGCTATATAGGCATGATAGTCCTAGGTACTCCTAATGGAGCACGCTTAGTGGGATATCTGAAATAATTTTCGAATTTGAGAAAAATCGAGTTGAAAATCTTGAAATTTCTCGAGAGGATTTGTGAACCATGTGGAAAAATAGACGTGGTACACGTTCCAGGACATATAGAAATGGTGCTCCAAAGGGTCTTTAATAGATCTATAATAGTGGAATAGGTGAAATAATTTCTAAATAATTTTAATTATTTTTTGAAAAAGTGAGTTTTTTGAAAATTTTCTAAAATTGACAATATTGGATGTGGTCAGTATGGAAAAATGGTGCGTGGTACACATATCACGCAATAAAGGCATGATAGTCCTAGGTACTCCTAATGGAGCACGCTTAGTGGGATATCTGAAATAATTTTGGAATTTGAGAAAAATCGAGTTGAAAATCTTGAAATTTCTCGAGAGGATTTGTGAACCATGTGGGAAAATAGACGTGGTACACGTTCCAAAACATATAGAAATGGTGCTCCAAAGGGTCTTTAATAGATCTATAATAGTGGAATAGGTGAAATAATTTCCAAATAATTTTAATTATTTTTTGAAAAAGTGAGTTTTTTGAAAATTTTCTAAAATTGACAATATTGGATGTGGTCAGTATGGAAAAATGGTGCGTGGTACACATATCACGCTATATAAGTATGATAGTCCTAGGTACTCCTAATGGAGCACGCTTAGTGGGATATCTGAAATAATTTTGGAATTTGAGAAAAATCGAGTTGAAAATCTTGAAATTTCTCGAGAGGATTTGTGAACCATGTGGGAAAATAGAAGTGGTACACGTTCCAGGACATATAGAAATGGTGCTCCAAAGGGTCTTTAATAGATCTATAATAGTGGAATAGGTGAAATAATTTCCAAATAATTTTAATTATTTTTTGAAAAAGTGAGTTTTTTGAAAATTTTCTAAAATTGACAATATTGGATGTGGTCAGTATGGAAAAATGGTGCGTGGTACACATATCACGCTATATAGGTATGATAGTCCTAGGTACTCCTAATGGAGCACGCTTAGTGGGATATCTGAAATAATTTTGGAATTTGAGAAAAATCGAGTTGAAAATCTTGAAATTTCTCGAGAGGATTTGTGAACCATGTGGGAAAATAGACGTGGTACACGTTCCAGGACATATAGAAATGGTGCTCCAAAGGGTCTTTAATAGATCTATAATAGTGGAATAGGTGAAATAATTTCCAAATAATTTTAATTATTTTTTGAAAAAGAGAGTTTTTTGAAAATTTTCTAAAATTGACAATATTGGATGTAGTCAGTATGGAAAAATGGTGCGTGGTACACATATTACGCTATATAGGTATGATAGTCCTAGGTACTCCTAATGGAGCACGCTTAGTGGGATATCTGAAATAATTTTGGAATTTGAGAAAAATCGAGTTGAAAATCTTGAAATTTCTCGAGAGGATTTGTGAACCATGTGGGAAAATAGACGTGGTACACGTTCCAGGACATATAGAAATGGTGCTCCAAAGGGTCTTTAATAGATCTATAATAGTGGAATAGGTGAAATAATTTCCAAATAATTTTAATTATTTTTTGAAAAAGTGAGTTTTTTGAAAATTTTCTAAAATTGACAATATTGGATGTGGTCAGTATGGAAAAATGGTGCGTGGTACACATATCACGCTATATAGGTATGATAGTCCTAGGTACTCCTAATGGAGCACGCTTAGTGGGATATCTGAAATAATTTTGGAATTTGAGAAAAATCGAGTTGAAAATCTTGAAATTTCTCGAGAGGATTTGTGAACCATGTGGAAAAATAGACGTGGTACACGTTCCAGGACATATAGAAATGGTGCTCCAAAGGGTCTTTAATAGATCTATAATAGTGGAATAGGTGAAATAATTTCCAAATAATTTTAATTATTTTTTGAAAAAGTGAGTTTTTTGAAAATTTTCTAAAATTGACAATATTGGATGTGGTCAGTATGGAAAAATGGTGCGTGGTACACATATCACGCTATATAGGCATGATAGTCCTAGGTACTCCTAATGGAGCACGCTTAGTGGGATATCTGAAATAATTTTCGAATTTGAGAAAAATCGAGTTGAAAATCTTGAAATTTCTCGAGAGGATTTGTGAACCATGTGGAAAAATAGACGTGGTACACGTTCCAGGACATATAGAAATGGTGCTCCAAAGGGTCTTTAATAGATCTATAATAGTGGAATAGGTGAAATAATTTCCAAATAATTTTAATTATTTTTTGAAAAAGTGAGTTTTTTGAAAATTTTCTAAAATTGACAATATTGCATGTGGTCAGTATGGAAAAATAGTGCGTGGTACACATATCACGCAATAAAGGCATGATAGTCCTAGGTACTCCTAATGGAGCACGCTTAGTGGGATATCTGAAATAATTTTGGAATTTGAGAAAAATCGAGTTGAAAATCTTGAAATTTCTCGAGAGGATTTGTGAACCATGTGGAAAAATAGACGTGGTACACGTTCCAGGACATATAGAAATGGTGCTCCAAAGGGTCTTTAATAGATCTATAATAGTGGAATAGGTGAAATAATTTCCAAATAATTTTAATTATTTTTTGAAAAAGTGAGTTTTTTGAAAATTTTCTAAAATTGACAATATTGGATGTGGTCAGTATGGAAAAATGGTGCGTGGTACACATATCACGCTATATAGGCATGATAGTCCTAGGTACTCCTAATGGAGCACGCTTAGTGGGATATCTGAAATAATTTTGGAATTTGAGAAAAATCGAGTTGAAAATCTTGAAATTTCTCGAGAGGATTTGTGAACCATGTGGAAAAATAGACGTGGTACACGTTCCAGGACATATAGAAATGGTGCTCCAAAGGGTCTTTAATAGATCTATAATAGTGGAATAGGTGAAATAATTTCCAAATAATTTTAATTATTTTTTGAAAAAGAGAGTTTTTTGAAATTTTCTAAAATTGACAATATTGGATGTGGTCAGTATGGAAAAATGGTGCGTGGTACACATATCACGCTATATAGGTATGATAGTCCTAGGTACTCCTAATGGAGCACGCTTAGTGGGATATCTGAAATAATTTTGGAATTTGAGAAAAATCAATTTTATAAAATTTTCAAAAAACTCACTTTTTCAAAAAATAATTAAAATTATTTGGAAATTATTTCACCTATTCCACTATTATAGATCTATTAAAGACCCTTTGGAGCACCATTTCTATATGTCCTGGAACGTGTACCACGTCTATTTTCCCACATGGTTCACAAATCCTCTCGAGAAATCTCAAGATTTTCAACTCGATTTTTCTCAAATTCCAAAATTATTTCAGATATCCCACTAAGCGTGCTCCATTAGGAGTACCTAGGACTATCATACCTATATAGCGTAATATGTGTACCACGCACCATTTTTCCATACTGACTACATCCAATTTTATCAATTTTAGAAAATTTTCAAAAAATTCACTTTTTCAAAAAATAATTAAAATTATTTGGAAATTATTTCACCTATTCCACTATTATAGATCTATTAAAGACCCTTTGGAGCACCATTTCTATATGTCCTGGAACGTGTACCACGTCTATTTTCCCACATGGTTCACAAATCCTCTCGAGAAATCTCAAGATTTTCAACTCGATTTTTCTCAAATTCCAAAATTATTTCAGATATCCCACTAAGCGTGCTCCATTAGGAGTACCTAGGACTATCATACCTATATAGCGTGATATGTGTACCACGCACCATTTTTCCATACTGACCAATCCTTCCAAAAAATGTTAAATAATTTGATATATTTTAAAAGAGCGATATATTGCATACCAATTATATTTTTGGTAGTTTGTTGTCATGGACCAATGACTAGCACCTTGGAGAGCCATTTCCATGATATAAATGTTTGGAACATGGTTCCTGTTGCTCACATTGTCCATTTTAGTACACTAGTCATTTTAAGAAATTCTGTTAAATGCTTAACAGCGCGCTGTTAACTGCAAAATCAGCTCTGTTAAAAAATGTGGTTTTTGTCTTTGCTAGTTAAATACGTATTTATCTTCACATACATGAAAGATCTAGTGTAAATTACAGTTTTTTGATTGAATAGTCCAAACTGTAAGTCAAATTTTCATTTAGGCAATGCGCTGTCCAGACTAAAAACTAAAATAGTACAGAATGGAAACTTTACTATATTCCAAACTATAATGCCTGAAGGCTGAACTAAAATCTACAATAAAGTTCAGATTATAGTCTTAACTATTGGCCAAACTAGAGGCTAAACAATAGTCTAAATGAGAAAATTAAATACAACATAAATAATTACGGATTTCTTTCTAGACGGGCTAAAAGAGGAACTATAGTCCAAACTAGAAAAGAGTTCATATGCAACTGTACTAACAAATAGATAATAAACCGAAGTCATGATTCAGATTTATGGATAAAGTTATATTATTATCGGGTAGAAAGTGATATAAAAGCACAGTAAAGAAAAAAGTAATATTGGACTAGAAACTGAATTATATCGATTATAGACTATAGCATGAACAGTGAAATCTCCTACATGCAGCGCTAGATTTTGAAGAATGGACAAAAATATCTATAGATTTTTTTAAGCTCAAAAATTACTGGACAATACTTTTGGCAGTGATCTCGACTTTAAATTAACTAATTATACTTCAATATATTTTGGACTTTTATATCACTATTTATGCTGGTTTTTATACACGATTACAGAATCGATAATAGTTGTGGAGGACTTACCATTAGGAAAGCTTTTTATAAAAAAATAAAATAATTTAGGGTCGTCAACGTACCTGTAAAGAAATTAAAGAAGATATAAAAAATGCTATCAATAATTTATTTAAAAAAATATTTTATGGACAATTAGTTATAAGTCGGTTAATATGTTTTTTATAAATATGATATATAAATATTTATAAAGCTTCATCCAATCAGGTGAAATATCATGATGGTATTTTTTTATCATTAAACTTTATTGAAAAAAAAATCAATCTTTTAATTTTTTTTATATTTTTAATATAAAACAAGAAAAAAATATAAAATTTTACTTGTGATGATAAATGGGAGTCTTAAATTGAATATATGAATATGACTGACATTAAAATAACCCAACAGTTCGGAACTCAATTATCAGTCAAATGTATGAATTTTTAAAAATTAAAAAAGAAACACTAGAACTGAAGGGGAAATTCAAATATGTAACAAGTTCATCATTTACACACACACATTTAACATAATCCATATGGATGAATATATATTTATGCGAACTTGTGCCGCATATGAAACTTATTTAAAAATGTTAAAGGTTAAATTCTTTTTATGGCAAAACAAAAAGTCGAGTAAATAAAAAAAGTTAAAAATGTTAACTTCTATTTTCTATTGAAGTAATTCACTTTATCATACCCTCTACCACACCACCACAAGTGGTGATAAGTCATTTATCATTCCGTTTGTAACGCCAAGAGGGAATCATTTCAGACTACATAAAGCATATATGAAAATCTGAGACGATTAAAGATAAAGTCTGTTGGAAACATTCTCATGCCTAAATAAATTGTTTGAATTCATTGAAATTTGGTCACACTATTTGTTATTCTCCTAAGGAGTTTCCTATTTTTAAACAGTTATATCGGCTCATTAACAAAAAATTTATAGGGTGGCAATTGAGAGAACCTCAATATTTCGAAAAAAAAAATAACTTTTCAGTTTTTTAGGATGCTACCAATAATTTAACCATTCATTAAAATCGGATCAACAGAAAAAACTTGCAGACTGAAATGGGTAAAAAATTTGATACACTCCAAAATCTGTGCGGCATATTGGTTGGAATTTCGAAGAAAATTTTCAATTTTGCCATATATATTTATTTTGACACACTAAAAAACCAATATATACTAGATTGTACTTGGGTCATTATTTGACCAAACTCTCATATATGAACCCCGCCTCCGTTATACGGTTCATAGCTTATTAAACTCTTAAATACAAACCAATTTTATTGAAATTTGGCAGAATGACTTTTCTAACTATCTGTAATATATATTATTAATTTTGATCAATCTCGGTCCATGTTTTGCTATAGTTTCCATGTAAGGCCCTTTACGGCAAATGGTTCTCAGCTTATAAAACTCTTAAATAAAGACCAATTTTATTGAAATTAGGTACAATGACTTTTCTTACTATCGTAAATATATATTTAATCTGATATCGGTCCATATCTTGCTATAGCTCCCACATAAAATCCCTTCCTCAAATAATTCTATTAAATTTCGGCACAATGACATTTCTAACTTTCTTTAATTTCTATTATTAATTTGTCAAATTTTAGACCATATTTTGCTATAATGTCCTTCCCGGAAAACGGGTTTTTATAAAGTTCCTATATAATGCCCCTTCACAAAATCTCTTACATAAATATTAATTTAATAGAAAAATAATCACGATTATTTTTCTAACTGTCATGAATATATGTTACTTTGTTGACAAATTTCGGTCCTTATTTTGTTATAACTAAATCTCGTTCCCGGAATAAAACTTTAAAATTACTAATATTTATAAAAAACTCTATTTAAAGTCGGTACAATTAATTCCGAATATCGGGCTATATTTTCTATGACTCCCATTTAAGACTCCTTTTCAGAAAAAGGGTTTTGAAATTAATCTAAATTTTGAAAACTGTATGTAAATATGCCTTTTCGTAATCGGCTTTTAAATTTTTCACTCATGCTAATATTAGTGGTACAGGGTATCTAAAATTCGGCACAGACGAATAAAGCATTTTTACGTGTTTTTATTAACTTTAAGAACATTAACTGTTATTTAAGGATTCCCAAGTAGTTGATTTTCATGTGGTTAAGTGTATAAAACATATTTGAAATCTTATTGAAAGGATAAGACCGGTAAGTAGCTTTTTATTATATTTGTTTATTATTTCATAAATTTTATGAGATATAAAAAATATCTAAAACACACTCATTTACTAATAGATACAACTAAATACAACTACAACTACAACAAGTGCACTTAAGTTATTTATTAATGTTTTAATAGGAAAAGTTTATAATTTTCCTTCAACTTATTAAAGCTTTTCTGGTTTTAATACCCTCCACCACCACAGGTGGTGAAGAGGGTATATTAACTTTGTCATTTCGTGTGTAAGACTAATAAGAAATCATCTCAGAGCCCATATTGTATATATATATTTTTGCATGAAATCAGAATTTGAATCGATTTAGCTATGTCCGCCTGTTGTTGCCACTCTTACATCCACAATAACTGAATGAGCTCAATGAAATTTGGCCTGAGTATTTGCTATAGTCCTGAGAAGTTTCCTAATTAAGACCATGAAAATCGATTTAGTATACTAAAAAATATAGACCGATATCTAAGAACCTTTAAATTTAAGCAACAAACTTATGGAAAATTGTTAAGTGTAAATCGATAAATCAGAACAAGATTTTGCAATAATATTATGCTGCATGTACTTCATTATCATTCCAACAATTGTCAAAATCGGTTCAGTCTCATTAGTGATCCTGTATTATATTTAAGAAAATCTTTTATGTATTGTATACGTCTGTGAATGTAAGTGTGTACGAAACAACATAATTACTTCACACGCATTTGTGGTGGAGGGTATTGACGATTCGTCATAGCCAAATATAGCATGAATACTTGTTTTTTTTCATTCCCAATCTACAAAACCAGGTAAATCTGGTTTAAATTTTTATTTAATAAAATTATTGTATGATTTTAATAAAACTTCATTAAGAAATATTTAAGAATTTAACATGAACTAAGAATAATTTTATCAAGTAATTAATAATTTATTTAAATTTTATTTAAAAAAAAATGTAAATCTATTATGTAATAAAAAGTTTTATAAGAACAAATAAGCTGATTTCATATTCAAGATTTTTACTGCAAATCAAGTTCAATATTTGTGAAACTAAGTTTTCTTAGGAAATAAAGATATTTTTTGTAATAAACGGGAAAAATATTTTATTAATTTTTATGCAAAATATTAAAACAAAATCATGGAGTATATTTGCACAGTTTGAAGCAAAATAATTTTTGCTTGAGGGCAAAACGAACAAACTGATCGGACCGAATTTAAAATTTTTTGATAAATATATTGTCCTTTTGAAAATATGGCAGGTAATTCTAGTAAACATTTTAAAATAATTCGACTCACCGTTTCAGTCAAGACCCACTATGAAATACCCTACACCACAATATTGATTATAAATGTTATTAAAGAAAAATAATAAACGACCCTGGTATAATTTTATTTAGTGAGTTATTCTCCAGGTAAATGTTATTACAATACTAAGTTATATATATGAGATTTTTGACCTTGAAAGTGATATTTGGAAGAAGGGTTGTATCGGGTCTTTGTAAGTAAAAATACCGATTCTCGTATAATTTGACACATCGTGTTTCATCATCATAAAACTTAGATTAATTTCATCAAAATCACTTTATATTTAGGATTTTTATGATTTTAAAACCTCATTCCGGGAGGACGGATAGGATCAGAGAGAGCTAGCCTCCATATAAAGAAAATATTTTCAAATTTGGTTAAATAAATTTGTCAAGTAATTGTTTTACTGGATGGAATGAAGGGCAGATAGGATCATGGGGATAAGTGTCCCCCAATTTTGATTATTAAGTGTCTAAAGAATTATAACAGCAAAAGTTCTTAAATTCGACCCAAACTCTTTTTCAAAAATATAGGACGGGTAGGATCAAGAGGAAAGGTAGTTCCATACAAAGCAAAGCAGCGGGTGTATTCATATTGTTTCCAATTGCTTCCCACGGATCTATTTTACTGACCAAAATCTAGGACGGATAAGACCAGGGGGAGGGATCCCCCATACAAATAATAATTATCAAATACCTAAAGAAGTATAACAGCGAAAGTTCTCAAAGAAAGTGAGGAGCACCCCCATACAAAGGAAATAATGTTTATTGAAATTTGGTTCGAAACAGTTTTACTGGACAAAATGTAGAACGGTTAGCAGCAAGGGAACAGGTAGTTCCTATACAATGCAAATATTCATTAATTTTGTAGAACGGACAGGGGCACGTTGTGATTTGTGAAATTTCATTCGATATCTTGCACTGAGAAGAATGTTTGTGCAGCAAAGCACAACGGGTAAAAACTAGTATTTAATAAAAATATGCATATATAATATTTTTTTCAATTAGCTGAAAGTTAAATTAACATTTTTGGATAATGAATTCCTGAAGATATTTTTAATTATCTTTCAACACATGAAAAATTCATTATCCGGATTTAAATGGCCCCGGGTGCTGCAAATAGTCAAAGTTAAAAAATAGTTGTGCATTTTAAATGTTTATAATGAACATCGGCAATAATATTTCAAGCTCAGGTACCATGTTTTTGGAAAGGCTTTCTGGAGCCTTTTAGTAAACTGAAAAGGCAGTGACTCGTAGAAAATATTAAAAGCATTTGGCAAAGCTTTTTGAAAATCATAATATGTCCCGGAAATTCTACTTGTAATTTTTTGCCTAAAAATTGAACAGTTAAATTATTTGATTAAATATTTTTAATTTATCTTTTAAGCTTAAACATCATTGTAATAAAGACAATTTATAATAAATATTTAAAGTTATTTGTTAACAAATTCAAAATCCATATCTCGTTATTCATATCATCTGTCAAATTATTAGATATTCACAAAACCTTGTATTTATTAACAAAAACTGGTATTTTAATGATAAAATAATAATAAAGAGAAAAAACAACAACTGAAAAAACTAAAATCTACAACATCTTGACATTTGTCATCTTTAAGACGAATTTACACGAAAAGACAAAGATTTAAACACAAAAAAACTGAAATGAAACTAAATCTTTCTTAACCTTCAACTTTATTTAAATTAATTTTTATTAAATTTATTTTGAAAATGAAATCTGTAAGGTGTGTGTATGTCTGTGAGTGTGTGTGTCTATGTAAGTATGTATGATGATGTTGATAAAAACTAGTTAAAAGCCACATTTGTAAGGTATTTATGTAAAAAGTGTTTTTTTATATAAAATCATATGATTATGACTTAAGATATGAGTGTGGATGACTGACTGACTGACTGACACCTTCTTAAAAAGCTCAAGACATAAGAAATAAATTAGATGTCGCTTGATTTTTGTTTGATGTCTTAAATATAAATTTAGATTTTATTTAAGCTTTATACACATTTTATTGCTCATCATCATCATCTCTGGTTTTAAAAGAAATCTCTACACTGATGCATATTCCTATAAACGCATTTTGTTTTCTTCTCCATTTTTGTTTTTATCTATCTTCGTTGTTCTCATCAATAAGTAAAGTTAAAGTTTTTTAATAAGAAGCAACTTAACGGTCCTCTTTTAAAACAAACAAGATTTTTTCTTAGTCTTTGTATGTAAAATATTTCCATAAACGCAGATATGAAAATTAAGAAAAATCTCAGCTTTCGAATTTAATCGATAAATTTCATAATGTTTAAGGATGCCGAAGGAAACTTTGTGCTGATGATTGTAAAATGAATAAAAATAGTTTTAAGTGTACTGTTCGACTCAGAATCACTTTCTGAGTAGATTTAAGTACTTCCGTCTGCCTGCCTGCCAGTCTGTATGTCTGTCCGACTGGCTGTTCATGTTAACGTGGTGAAAAGTCCCCAGACTATCGCGAGGAAATTTGATACATATTATTTTGGGCCAAGAACGAAGCCTATTAAAATTGCCATGATCGGTCCAATATTTCAGGTATCTCCCCTATATAAATATTCTTGCCAGAATTGGGTTTAAGGTCATAACAGTTCTAAATACAAAACGGTTTTAACAAAATTGAGCACAAGTAAGTCTTTTAAGAATATTAAAAGATGTGCCGACATATGCTTATAGCAAAAATCGATGTGCAAAATCATACAAGGGCCGGTTCATAATATCTAGATTTGGATTTAGTCATCATTTTTGCACAATTCATAACGAATTTCATATTTCAACAAGATAAATCTTAGTTATGGTTTAACGAACACAGCATATCTTTGTTGGACTGGCCGTTTTGTAGTCAGGACCTAAATCCAATGAAGAACTTGTGGGGATACATGATCTGAAAAGCTTTTTTAAATAATGACCGAAATGAAAGCATAATAAGTTTAACAGAGCTAAAACTACAAATAAAGCAGATGTGGGAGGAAATAATTTTTTTAAGATACGTATTTTTGAGGTGATCCACAACAAAGGATCATCCAACCATTATGAGTGCTGCTATTGGGACTGATAAATTTAAGTGCGTTTATAGGAAAATACCATTGAAATAGCAGTAAACTCTAAAATTAAGTTAAAGAAAATAAAAATAAATACAAAAATAAAGTTTTTTTGAAGAAGTCTTAGTTAATGTAATAAGACTGATATTTGCCCAATAAATAAATTCCTATTTTCGAATTCTTTAAAGAAAAATTATGTGCTTATAGGAATATGCGCCAGTGTAACTTTCTTTTGTTAGTTTTTTCTAAAAAAATATAAAAATAAAAGTGCTTACTTAACAAAGTGAAATCTTTTTAAATAAACCTTCTTATGAGCAATAACTACGAATAATAATGAAAAAATATTATTCATACACTACAAATTCTCTTAAAACAATTTTTCTAAATTAATAAAAAACACGAAGAAATAAAAAATTCACAAAAAAAATAATAATAAATTTCAATGAATTGCCACTTGAGCACAGCACTCTGAAGATGATCGATCGAATATGAAAAAAATTGTTCTAAATATTTTAGAGACTTTTTTATCACAAGAACGTATGAAGTATATGGAATAAGTGTAAAAATTTCTTATCGAAAATAAAAGAAAAAGTAAAAGTATTGGAATTTGATTTGTCCTGATTTTATATTGAAATATTCATGTGACCTTTTTTTGTATCAGTTAATGAACTTATTCTCAAAAAGAAAAACAGATAAAATGGAAAATATGAAAAAATTATAAGAAGTGAGATTGAAAAATAGTTAAAACATTGCAATTGCTGCAAGAGAGTCATAAGTAAAAAATTATTTCCTTCTTTACAGGGGACTTAATATTTATGAATCTTCTAAGCCTAAAACCTTATTTCGGTAGAATTATTACCGAATGATTGTAAAATTATTAAAGAAAGTTGAGAAAATAATTGTACAAAATTTCACTAAAAATATGTTCAGATTTCATAGTCTTATAAGCTTAAAACCCTTTAAATGAAAGCTTTAGATAGATACATCAAATTAGTATTGTAAATATTAAAGACTGTTTAATTGTGCCGAATTTAAATTAAATTGGTTTACATGTAAAGTTTTATATGATCAAAACGTTTTTCCAGAAAGAGTTCTTATAAAAAAGCTATATGAAATTATCGACCGATATGGATCAAATGATCGTATTGGTAAAAATTTTAAGACATCTGTAATGCTAAATTCATATATGAAAAGGGGCCTTAAACACATAATCAATCTTATATCAAAATAAATACATCGCTCATTTGCTGCAAGGTCGCGAACTCAAAGTTCGCAAGTTTCGATTTAATATCAGTTGTGCATAGTAAATAATGTATTATCTGACAAATTTTCGACAATGAACCATTCTTACGTCGGGACAGAATTTCAATAAAATTAATTACAAAAATTATGTTTCTATCAAAAAATAGATAATTAATTTTTTGAGTTATGACCATCTTGCAGAAAATGAGCGATATTTAAAAATTTCAAAATTGCGACCTATATTTTCACACTGATTTATGGATGTATTAGAAAAGTTGTTCTTCGGAATTTTGAGATTGTGTCAGAAATCTGTCTATAACTTTTCTGCAGATAGACCATTTTAAATGGGAAACTATTTGGGACAACAACGTACGATATGTCCGAATTTCATTGAATTCAGACATATCGAAGGTTTTTAACAGACAGATTGATGGACAAAGCTAAGGTTCTTAAAAGATTGCATCTTCGCGTTACACACAGAATAAATATACCTTCACTTTTGGTGGTTGGGGATATAAAAATATTAGTCTGAAATTTTCAGAAAATGGGGTATTTGATGATTCCAAATTAAATTTTCTTAAATTCACAAAAATAAAGCAAAAAATTTAGTTCTTTCATTTAAGTCTATAAAGTCCATATTTATTGAAGGTTTAGTTGAAGGTCACCATATGATTAGAAATATATCACGATTTAAAACTGGATTCTGTTTTATGATTCATGATTTTAGATTTTAGGACAAAGATTTGATAAAAATGATTCAAATTCCAGAGGGTCTGAACTTTGTTCAATAAGGTTTTTGGACACAAAATTTACATTAGAACTTTCTACATAATGAAGTCTTTCAGAAAAATAAAAATTTCACATATGTTTTATGAAAAAAATATTTTTAATGTTAATTAGTGTTGACAATTTTTAGACAAAAAACATAATATTTTTCTTAATTATTAAATTAAAAATTGGACTGGGAAGATTTATTGTCCTAAATATATTTCCATTATATAACATTTTTTTTAATTAAGTAAAAAATTTAACAAATCAGAGTAATATTTACAAAGTTAAAACACTAAACTCTTCTGCTATAATTACGTCTAATTTCATGTAAAATAATCCTGGAGATCAAAAAATTCAAAAAATTATTTATACTGTACAACCTTGCATGGGCAGACTGGCAGACAGACGTTAAATAGTTTTAAAAAACATCGTTAAATAGTTTCAAAAACAGATTTTGTGTCGTTCAATACACTTCAAGAGGGGAATAATTTTTTGGGTGCATAGTACGACAGCCAAGTATGGTGGTTAAGGACTTATGAAACTTATAAAATGTACCGATTTTTTAAAATTTTTTTTAATGTAATAAGAATTTTTTTGTATGTATACTGATAAAGAAGGTACATTGAGAACCAAAAAGATACCAAGTCATATTTTTTACCCTTTTCCTCCCTAAACAGGCTGAATCTCCATGAGTACTGGTTAAAAAGGTACATTGAGTACCAAAAAGGTACCAAATTATAGTTTTTACCCTTTTTCTCTATAAAAAGGGTTAACAAATAATAATCGAATAATCGTCTTGTTATCACGAATTAGTAGCCTTTAACAATTTTTAACTTTTTTCCCCGCTTCTATTTATTATGTATTTTATTAGTTTCGTTTTATTTACTTCACTTAGAAGATTCTTTTAAAATTTTTTATTTCTATTATTTTTTTTTCTTGTCCAACAGCATCAATTAACATCTACTCAACCTCAAAGCTAACGATTTAAAAAAGCCCTTTTATAACATTTTTCTCACAAATACAAACAAAAAAGAAGATTCAAATAAAAATAGCAAAAACAAAAAAATATTTAACAATTTTGTCCAGTTTACCTTTAACATGCCTCTTTATTAGGTTTTTATAGCTCTTTTCTGCTTATTACATCGTCTAGTGGTATTTGTTCTTGAGGTGCTTTTTTTAAAATTATGTCAGTTAAAATATCTTTAAATGGACAACAACATAGAATTCTATATTTAGTTTGAAAATCCAAAAAAAAAAAAAAAATTCTATAAAACAACAACTCCAACAACAACCCACTAGACACGATTACAAACGTTGAAGGCTCAAAGGAATCATACTTACAAAATCAAAGTAAATAAAAAAGTTGGGTTATAAGGAATTTTTAATGGTCCCTACAAAAAAATGGAGATTTTGAAAATAATAAATCGTAGTAAATGAAATTATTATAACTAAACCGATTTAGCTAAATTTGAATTGTTTGAATCCCAACCTCAGTGTCTTAAGCCAATATAAACCGGTTTTATGTACCACGTGACCTATCGTATTATAAACTTAATATACTCTCTATTCTGTAAGTACTCCATGTGAAGGGTTTTACAAAAAGCTAAATAAAAGAAGGCAAAAAAGCAATAAAATGTACCCACTTACTATAATGATTATCAAAACATGGTTCTTTTTATTATTTTTGTTGTTGTTATTTTTGTTTTTGTTGGTCGTTTATCCCTTGCTAAACTAACCAACCAAATAGTACCAACAGCAAGAACAAAAACAATAAGGGAAAGAGAAGCATTTTACAACAATTTTAGAGGAAAAGAAGAACAAATATTTTTTTTACTTTTGCATAAATGCAACAAAATGTATGAAAAAAAATATTAAATATTCATCAGCAACAACATGAGAGCACAACAGGAATCACTGAAAGAAGAAACGATAATAACAAAGAGTGATGAAAAACGAAGGCCCTTGAAAATGTTGGATCTTCTGGAAGATTTTCATAAACATATTTTGTAAGTTCTTCTTTTAAAATGTTGAATTATTTTTTCACATTTATTAAAAAATATTTTCTTGAAATTCTATAAATGGAGAAAATCCACATTTAAATGATCTAAAATATTCAATGTCATGAGGACAACTACAAAAATCATTGGAAACTTTCTATTCAACCCATAAAAAGGAGAAAACGATGTGTATCTGCCCTCATGTAATCACAAAACGCTGGAAAATTCCAAAGGATACCTTGAAATAATGAAATAATACGAGAAGTTTGGAAAATACAGGACTTGAATGTATTAAAAATAAATTAATTTAATGGGCTAATACGATACCCGAAAACGTAAAAGTGAATGGAACCACAAATCATTTGATTCAAATAAAGAAAAGATTGAAAAAATAAGCACCACACAAGACACGTTGTAAGAACGTAAATCTGTGGGAAAGAAATGAGATAATCGCTTAAGATACCCTACTCCATGTCGCAGATAACCTACACCATGACCTTTTGATTTTATGTATACAAGGATTTTTTACAGTGCATTTTGATGTGATCATATTAAATATTTCCTCATGTAATCATACTTTTAACACTCTTTGAGATTTTCGAAGGTAGATCTTGTGGGACTTGCGGTTTATTTGTGGACAGATCGTCTTTTTTAAATTTTATTAAACTAATTTATATTTGTTTGTTTTTTTAGCACAAGACCATATAAAGGGAGAAAATCTGTATGGGACTTTCGCTCTTGATCCACAACCACTAATACCTAAAATTCACAATGTTACATGGATAAATAGAACTGACAACCAGACCTGGCTTTTTTTTGACGATAACATTTAAGCTTATTTTGTGTGAACCAGCTTTTAGTATTAATTTTGCGAGCTGATTTTTCATTTCCTTATTTGAAATGGACTCAGTTAAGCAAATATCGCTCAGTCTCCAGTTTAATTATTGGATTTGACCTCATATGACTTGATTAAACTCAAGAACCCTACACTGAGACTA
>PYHX02000158.1:52090826-52114697 GCA_004302925.2 Cochliomyia hominivorax
GACATTTTTAAATTGTCTTAGAAAGTAATACTTAGTAACGGTATATTAATGTGGGAGTAATATCATTTTTTGTATGCTACAAAATAATTGTTCAGAATTTCAATAAAATATTTTCAAATTTCAGAATTTTATAAACTTAAAAGTCTATTTCGGAGATATAGCAAAATTGGATAGAAGATCACCAAATTAGATGTCATTTTTCAGAGTGTTAGACAAATAATTGTTGATAAACTTCAGTGAAATTGGTGTATGTTTAAAAGTTTATAGGCTTAAATCCATATTTCGGGAAGAGACCTTATATGGGAGCTACTTATTACTAAGTTCCATCGTGTACAGTTTGCAACTGTTGCTTCTGCGTCTGATCATGTATTGTCCTAGATCTTGGATTACCTAATATCTCCAGGTATTTCTTTGCTGGTCACAGGCTGCTTTGAACATTGAAGAGAGCCATTCTATGTGTTTTCTGATATTATAGCTGTTCCAGAGACCTAAGTGAGCTAAGCTAGTTGATGGAAAGCAAAATATTCTGCATAAAATTTAAAGAAATTCTGTAGTTTTTGAGTTATGGCATTTGATCAATTTGTACAACAGAGCTTTGTTTGATGGAATATCTGTGAGAATATCTATATTGATTGTAATCGACCAAATGCCGCTCAAGGCTTTATTGAGCCTATTGTTTACGTTTATACCACCATTTATAGTCACTATATTATTCAGATAGCAGAAAATTATCCAAGTATACTACTGGTTGGTCTTGCTGCATTTTATAAAGTTGATTTGTACGGATTTTGTTGGTTGTCTCAGATATTGGTCTTTAACTTCATTCCACTGAAACAGATATTGTTGATAAAAAAATAAAGTACGACAAGCATCCAGGCAAAAAAAAACCAACAGACAGACAGACGTTGCTAAAATGACTCAGTTTTTTGATTCGATGCAAGAATTGTTTGGTGCTACAAACAAAATGTCAAAATTAATATACCCTCTTCAACACTTGTTGTTGTGAAGGGTATAAGAACAGATTTATTCAACTTTTTCCAACTCACAAAATTCGTAGATGAATTTAACAGGAAGATTCTTTTTCACCAAACAGCACCAATGACACTATGACACTGTGACACTTATTCCTGTTTAATGTGATTGAGATGATGTTCATGATGCTAAAGTCTGGTAGTGGAATTTAGTAGTTAACACAGGGAAATTTGTATTTGGGATGTTCACCGATCAGAGATAAATTACATTAAGTTTGTAGCCATAAACGAAAATGAATTCCACACTAACCAAAATAAAAAGCAGGGTGACATAACACAAAAGAACTAAAATTATAGTAGTTTGTAGAGAACATCCAAAGTTTTTTTCGGAAATGAGTCAATATGAGAGTTATAAGTTAGTTGTATACTGATCTCCTTGAAATTCTTAACTTTTATACCACCACAAATGGTGATGATGGATATTAACTTTGTCATACCGCAAGTAATGCCAAGAAGCAATAATTTAATGTATATATATACTTGCATCAAATCAAATCTGTTGGAAACATTCTCACTCTTAGAATAATTTGTTGTTTGTTGGTTGTCATAAGATAATTTTTATTTAAAACCAGCCATATCAGTTCATTAGCAAAAAAGGTATAGACCGATATACAAGACAACCTTAAAACTCCGAAGTGACGTTCCACTTGTTTTTTCTTTTTAACATTTTAATTCCAAATAATCGGTTTTTATCACTGCTTATAATTCTTTTAGATAAAGAGATTATTGACATTATTTTCAAAAAAAAAAAAAAAAAAGAAAACAATTCTACTCCATTGTGCATAGTTTACGACAATCTGTGAACATTCTTAGTAAAATTTCAAACAATACTTGAATGACTTGACTGGTTTATGATGCCAAAAATAAGAGACTAAAAATAGTAAAAAAGCATAAAAGACAAAGTTATCGAAACCGAAAGAAAAACTTTTACAAAAAGAAATAATAAAAATAATAATCAATTTGTACATACATCATACATCATTACGATTCTAAAACTTTGAAAAGGATTTTCCTGTGGAATTCGAAACATAATAAAATAAAACTTTTGAAACGACAATTTTTTGTGGAATTTTGATTTATTCCCTACAATTATGTGAAAGTGATTAGGTTATTATACATTTGCGTTTATTTTTGTATCGCATAGAAAAACTAGATCTGAAATTTAACCGAATCACTGTTCACATGAATCCTACGAAAAAGTTTAAAGGTGTAAAATTGAAAAGAGTATAATCAAGTGATCCGTTAAATGTTCTCACAACACTGAATACAATTGGTAACTAACATGATGCATTTCTAGGGGCGCACAGTGTTTCAAATGAAAAATGAACTGAAAACAAATCTGTTACCTTCGAACAGAACCGACATTCGTCTTATTAGTAACGTACATTAAATATAATAAGATAAATAATTGGACCAATTTTCAACATAATTGGTTTATATTTAAAACTTGTATAAGTTCAAAACTGTTTTCCGAAAAGGGACCTTATATTTTAATTATCCATTTTTATGACTTTGTCTTCGATGTTGAAGTACATATAGTTGTATGTATTAGTTAAATCTTATTTAAAAATTTAGGATAACGACAAAAAATGTGGCCGAATTTCATTGAATACGGGCAAAGTTAATAACAGTTTTTGGTAGAGGGTAATAAAAATGCGACTCGATTCAATAAAGAATTCTTACTTGTTTTTGACATTTAAATGTATGTTAGATTTAAGAATGTCTCAAAGACCTTTTCTGGGGGGGCTTATGATATTGATATGGAAAATGTGAGATTTGATTTATTGTGTGCCTTTCGTTCCAACAGAAAAATAGTAGTGTTTCAGACCTGTTTAGAGAGAGGAGGAGACAAAGAGAAAAATAATGAAGTAGGCATAGAGAAGAGAGGCTCGCACAGTGTTTAAAATGTAACTTCTGAATGGTTATATTCCACTCAGCTATAGCCAAGGTGTAGGCTTGTTTATGTTTCAAGATTGAACTTTATGAACTAAAAAAGGCCGTTTCATAGAGTCCCAAAGTTGGACGCCTTGTCTTACAAATAATTAAAAATGTTCAAGATTTATTTTATCTGAACCGATTCTAAAGATTTTTATAAGAGTGAATTCTGCAAGTAAAGACAAACAAAAAATTGTATGTAAGAAGGTCATCTCTTATAGTTTAAAAGAATGAAAATAGAGATTCAAAAGATATTCTTCTGAAAGTTACTTCATAAATTTTTTGTAATTAGAACAAAGCTTCAAAAACTTACCCATATCGGTGAATAGGAGAAGTAAAGAATCTGGATCGTTTTAAATAGAAGTTGCAGATTGATTCCACACTGCAGTGTGATATTCCGTATTCAAAGTGAATTGTCCTTTAAAACCCTATAAAGTGCACAAGCCTTGTCTGTCTGTCGGAGATACTCTTATGCCTAGGCAGTCGGTCTATATAGAGTCTAAGTTCATTAATAGCATGGCAATATTATTCTACAATCGATCCAGAATTGTTCATATCTCTGACATTAATCCAACATTATAATAATTTGTCAATTATTGGTAAAATATGGTCGATCTCATTCGATTACAATCTTCTTTTATTGCTTAATAGTGGTTATCGCTCCATTCTTTCTTCCTTGTTTTTTTTTTGGCACAATTCTTATGCTGGCAACTTAATCAAAGTTTTCATTTTTGCTGCTGTTGTTTGTCATGCCACATATGAAAAGTTTTTCCTTTTCCTTTCTGTCACTTCTTATTTTCCCTCTGAACTAATTTTCACTTGATAATTATGTTTGTGTGTGCAAGTGTGTGTATGAGAGTGTCTGTAAGTTTACATGTATTGGTGCTATTTTTAGGATATTGCATAATTAAATAGTTTAAGTAATTCATTAAGTTTTCGTGACATAAATAATTAGAAACAATTTGAGTTGTTAAAGTTTGTTAAAACATAAAGTTTTCTATTTCATTTTTAGCAAAAAGAGCGCAATTAGTTGGAAATAAACTGGGAACTTATAAAACGGTTAAAAAGACTAGATTTTGATCCCGTTTTGGAATTCTACAAAGTTTTTCTTTTGTGTTTTAAGCAATAAAAAAGGTTTTTATATTTAAGTCTAGATACCTACTTAAGCATTTTATGGATATTTTTTATAGACAAATTTTATTCAACTTATTTTTTAGAACAAAATGGAAAACTTTTTTTAGTTTTATTTTAAAATAAAATCTATATATAAAATAGGATTCGTATATATGTAAGCATGTATGTGTGTAATGTATAGACTCCAATTTGGATGAAATTTTCACAGAATGATCCCAAAGTACCCTAAAGGCTTTAAAAAGTTCCGATGAGACCAGGGGAAAGGGTACCGCCCATACAAAGCAAATATTGATTACCGAGTATCTTAAGAACTAAATTTCGGTACCAACGATTTCCTCAAAGAACGTAGAATGGATTTATCCCCTTCACAAAGGTAATAATGATTTTTCCAATATTAAAGGACTATAGCAGCTGGATTTCTCAAATTTGGTCACAACTATCTCCTTAAGGAACTGTTTTTACTGGACAAAAATCTAGACGGATAAAACCAGGGAGAAGAACATCAAATATCTAAAGAGTGAGAGTACCTCTTTAAGGAACTGTTTTACTTGTTACAAATTTTGAACGATAAGGCCAGGGTGATGGGTATTCCCAATACAAAGCAAATATTGTTTATCGAATATCTAAAGAGCTACAACAATACTAATGTTTGCTTAGGGCCAGCAACGGCCTAAAAATTGGTTTTGGCATAACGAAGTTTGCCGGGTTTGCTTGCTTAAAAAATAACGGGAATAAAAAATTAATATTAATTAAAAAAACATGAAAAAATGCTCTATTCGGCTGTGCCGAATCTAAAATACCTTCCATCTCCAACATAATGGAAAATTTGGTCACGTCATTTGTTATTGTCCTAAGCAGTTTGCTACTTAAAACCAGCTATGTCGGTTTATAAGCCAGGAAGTTATAAATCGATATCTGAAACAAAATTTTGATACACTCTAAACTCTGTGTGTCATTTGGGCGCCAACTTTTAAGATAATTGACTAAAATTTGTCACATATGCATATTTTGATACAATAATAAATCCAAAGAAGTCATATTGTTCTGGGATCATTAATTGACCCAGCTCCCATATAGGCTACTTCCCGGAAATTTGGCACAGTTAACTTTTTAACTATTCTAAATATATGTTATAAATTTTATTAACATGGGTCCATATTTTGATATAGCTCCCATATAAGGCCCCTTCCCGGAAAACGGGTATGAGCTTATAGAACTAATAAATAAAGACCAATTCCATTTTAACTGAGTACAATGAATTTTTTTTAATGGAACATAACGGACCAATTTTCCTATAGCTCCCACATAATGCCCCTTCCCAAAAAACGGGTTTGAGCTTATAAAACATTTAAATAAAGATCAGTTCCTTTAACATTTAGCACAATCATTTTTCTAACTTTAATCAAATTATATAACAAGTATTAACAATCTTGGTCCAAAGACCTCTTCCCGGAAAATAGTTTTGAGCTAATAACAAGGATATTTTTTCTTTTATACCCTCTACACTACAAGTGGTGAAGAGAGTATGTTAACTTTGTCATTCAGTGTGTAACGCTAAGAATGAATTATTTTAGACCAAATAATGTATATATATTATTGCTTCAAATCAAAATCTCAGTCAATTTTCCTCGATCTGTCTGTCTCCACAAGAATTGAACGAGCTCAATGAAATTTGGCCTGATAGAAAAAAAGGTAGTTCAGTAGAAAAAAGTTATAGCCAAAATTATAACTAATTTTATGACTCATTAAGTGTATATGTATATCTACGGAACCTAACGCATTAGTTTCACAAGAATTTGTGGTAGAGGGTATTGAAGATTCGGGATAGCCGAATATAGTATTCTTACTTGTTTTATTTTCATATTTTCCTAAATATCTTTTACTACAACTTGTATTTTTCTCTCTTATTATTTACTTTAATTATTTTTTAAAACTTGTGCTTCAATTGTTTAAGTAATTTAATAAGAATTTTCTCAAATTTTAATTATTTACGCATTTAAATATTAATATTTACTTTACCTTACTTCAGTTTACATTACTTCCTGTATTGCAAGCAGTCAGTCATGAAAATTTTGCCAGAAGCTTTTAATTACTCTTCATTTCTAGTAATAAAATGAGAAGAGAAAGTGAAAGACTAAGAGCATTATTAACAATGAAATTAGTGTAATTTATGTGAGTGTGTGCGTGTTTATTTTTGACAGGTGTCATAATGTAGACGTTTTATGAAATTGATATTTAATATACCGTCGAGACATTTATTAAATGG
This sequence comes from Cochliomyia hominivorax, assembly GCA_004302925.2. Taxonomy (NCBI): domain Eukaryota; kingdom Metazoa; phylum Arthropoda; class Insecta; order Diptera; family Calliphoridae; genus Cochliomyia; species Cochliomyia hominivorax. Next base: position 52,097,193 of record PYHX02000158.1, read on the forward strand.
TCTTATAAATTTATTTAAACTGACAAGTTTATGAGAAAATGATTGAAATTATTGAATTAGTGGTATTTTTGGGTTGATGATTGTTAGAATTTTGTATTGTGAGAAATTAATTGTGTTCATTAGAGTTGGAAGTTCAAGTCAAATTTGAATTTTTAATTGAAATGTTCGTATTTTTGAGATGTATCTTTGTGAACATTTTTGTTCTGTCAATTATTGTGGATCTGAGCGTTCCAACAACAGACAGACGGACATAACTAAATTGCCTCTGCTTTTGATTCATAAAATATATCTAAGATATATAGCGGAATAATTGTGCCGAATTTCGATGGAATCGTTTCAAGTTTATAAGTCTTCTAAATATAAAATGTTTTCCGGGACGAGACTTAAATAGGAGCAATAGCAAAATATAGAAAGTACCACATATTCAAGATATAAGTCTAAGATGATTCCTTCTTAGCATTACATGCGTAATAATAAAGTTAAAATACCCATTTCTCTACTTGTGGTGGTGGAGGGTTCAATAAAACTTAGAAAGTTTTTACATACATTGAGGGAAACAAGTACGAATACTATATTCGATAGTGACGTTGTTGTGTGTTTCCCCTAAAGGTCTCTGTAATGTTGTTGATCATTTGTGAGTTTCTGCAGAGCTCTGTCAATATCGACAGTGCAATGGGTGTCCACTGCTATTTAGGCATCATTACTGATATAATCTATACATTTTTGTGTTCGTTAGGTACTTCGTTTAACCTCCTTATCCAGTTCATTTTATTGTGTCTGCCAGCTATGTTTAGATCAGCCATTGTACTTTTTCGTATTTGGAACTGCTCGCTAGATATTATCAGAGATCCACCAGAAGATGGTGATTGCTGGCGTAATCCTACCGACAGCCCACGTCCTATTGAAATATACGCCATATAAGACTTATTGTCAGGGATTAATTAGCTTTTCTTTTGATCAGATGATATCCATGGGTTTTTATATATCGACATTGGTTTTACATCCGATTACATGGGAACCTTTTACTGCCCTTAAGTTACAATTATCGGAGTATATTTAGGCATTAAAATATCAGTAGGTTGCTTTTATTGATTGTGTTATCAAGAGTTTTGTAAAAATCAGACCCCTTCGAACGCGTCTGTCGTGACGTGTGGATTCCATGTGGGAAACCTTGCTCATGTTAAATAGATTTCCACGTTATAAGCGCCTTCATTGTACTTCTTGTTGAAGATAATCTAATACCGCTGGATCCAGGAAGGCTCCTTTTTCTAAGTATAGGATGGTAAATTCATCTGATGCGATGTATTCTCCGCACCTCGACACTGTGGTGAACATTACACTTCGGACTGTCGGTGATTTTTTTGACAATTATCTAACGTAAGTTATTAAGGTTTGTCAGATCATTCTTTTCAAGTACTCAGTCTCCCAGAATAACCGAATAATTAAAAGTATTATGGTCAGGTTTTAGGAGTTCTGCAGAGATTCCTCACTTAACCCTGAGAATAATAAATCGTAAGCAAAGTATGCACAAAGCCATACCAGATGAGAAGGTTACATGATCTCATGATTCGTATCGTTTCTTTTGTTTAATCCTAATGGTCATAAACGTTTTATCAAGCTGTGCATTAATATTATATGAGGTTTCGTAAATCAGTTACATTTTCAGATAGGCAAATGATTAGCCTACCGTATCGTATACTGATAATGAGCATATTCTGATAATCATATCACATTTATGTATCAAACCGGTTAATATAAGAGCAGATGTCCGCTTGAATGCACAACAAATATGTGAACAGACACACAATCGCCACTTAATAATTTTGAACATAAATCTCGTTTCCACGGCAAATGGATCTACGTCCCAAACGAACCGAGCCATTGTCAACCCAGCGACAACTGTATTAATAGGAAGTGCATGTTACAACAGCACACATTTTATTGTGAATTTAATTATCTTTGTCTATGCAACAGATCACTGTGCAACAAATAACATTTTTATTTTTTATTTTTTAAGTCCTTCCATGTTTCTTCCAATTACCTCCCAATTGTTCGCATTATTTTCAGAGATTTTTTTTCAAAATTATTGAATGATATTCCATTTCATATTGAAGTATTTATTATCCAGTCATAAGGATAAATGTTTCTGTTATTGACAATAAATTTGATTTATTCGTGTGCAGAAAAATATATAACGACTGAAAGAAATTGGTGTAATTGAAAATAAAGTAACGGAAATTATACATTTCATATGGCGGAAATCATAAAATGTTCTGGCAACTAAAGAACTGAAATGTATTGGAAAAAGAAGACAGAACATAAAAACAGTAATAAACTGTTGAAAAAGGAAAAGTAAATAAAATAAAACGAAATATCATGAACACGCATGATACCAAAAACACTTTTCACTTATTTAAAGCAATCACTCAGTTCGCACTCATTCACTACAAGATTCGATGTGTGATGGAACTGTATGTATTTGTGAGGGTGCCCGTATGTCTTAAGTTATATGAAGGTAATTTGTATATATTTAAGCAAACATTTTTAAATAAAGTAAACGTATGAAGGTACTTATTTCAATTTTTATTTTGCACAGTGGGTTATTATTAATTATTTTATAAGTGCAATGAAAATTTTAGTATCTTAATTTAAAAAGTAATAGTGGATAACTGCTCTTTCAATATTTTGGCAAAAATATCTTCACTTGACATTTAGTTTTCGCTCCTACCGCTATTGCAGTTTAGCTACAGCATTGTTCGAAGTCTAAGCAACATTAACGAAAACTTTTTCTTTTATTTACTATTTTATAATATGACTCTTTTCCAAAAAGTTAATTTTATCTTCGTGAAAATTTGAAAACAATAAAAACCATACTAAATTAAAAATGATCTGTTGGAAACATAAGCAACTTTTAAAATTTCGTATGATACGTTCTGTTTCTTTTAAACTCAGCGTAATCAATCTCTCTCTTTTGAAATGCCAAAGAAGTTCCCTATGGGATTCAAATTGGGGGCTGGGATATCAAAATAAAGACTTATTTTCCATTAGCTGATAACTAATTTTTCGTTAACTTTGATGAATACTCCGGCCGTTGCCTTTGTATGGTATTTCTCAATCAACTTTACGTAACATATGGGTACCAAAGTGTCACTGAAATTAAAATAAAAAGTGAGTCATAAAATTAAATATATTTTTGGATATAACTATTTTTCTACTGAAGCACTTTTGATAATTTCATTCCAATTAGACGACTTATAATAAAAATTTTTACAGAAGTTCTCTGCTTTAACTCAGAGGTTACATCAGATATCGGTCTATATCTTTTAATAAACTGAACCAATTTTGCTGGATTTATACAGAAAACTTTTCAGAAATATAGTGAACACTTCTGTCAACAGACAGATTTTGATTTGATGCAAGAATACATTATGGGGTCTGAAATGATTCTTTCTTAGCATTACACACTGAATGACAAAGTTAATATACTCTCTTCACCACTTATGGTGGTGAAGGATATAAAAATGTCACTGAATATAAATGGACCAACTACCAAGTCTGAAAAACAGGTTAAAACCAAAACACTTCAAACTCTTTGACTTTGGTAGCCTACGAATTGGGGGAAAATTCTATTCAGATAAAGTGTGTCATTTAACAAGAACAAAGTACAATCAACTACACCAGAGTCCTACCAAAGTCAATGGGTTTCGATTGATTTTTTGTGGAAACTATTTATATAATAATTACAACCACTACAATTAAAGGACGTTTTCGTTCAAACTCATTGTTTCATTTCAAAAGTGAATTTTCGATATCTTAAACTACAAATATTTTTAGGTTAAAAAAGAAAGCTATATTCGGTTGTGCCGAATTTTTAATATCCTATGAATATTAAGATTAGAGAAGAACTTAAGGAAATTTACGCTCGTACCCAGTGTTTTATTTAAAATTGAAATAAAATAAATCTAAAACTTTGGTTAACAAGTAAGAATGCAATATTCAGCTATGCCGAATCTTTAGTATAAATATAGAAATAATTGTAGGGACATATTAAAAACTCCACTTGTAGATGGATTACATTTCCCAAACTAAAATTTTTCAATTTTAGGAGGTTGCCTAAGATATCGGCCTATAGCTTTTTTCCATTAAACCATTTTTGGCGACTTTAAATAGAGAATTTTTCAGGAGAAAAGTAAATACTTTACTTAAAATTTCATTGTATATGTTAATTGTTGTGGATGTGAGTGTACTATAAACACACAGACGACATAGCTAAATCGACTGAGATTTTGAAAAGGTATGACAAAGTTATTATATCCTCTTCACGACTTTTAGTAGTGATCAGAAGTAAAGTCCGTTCTTCAGCTAATAAAATTAATAGTAACAAGAAGGGGCAGCGCTACAAAGCATCTAACGAAGGTTACCATGATGACCAAATATTCTAACAATGGTAGTGCGGGGTACTTTTCAGATCTATTAAATGCAGTTATATTGGTATTCTTTATTAATGATACTGACATTGATTTGAATGATAAGAAACACCATTTTTGTTTGTTGTGTTCAGGTATCATTTTCGGTATAACGAATCTTATTAAAGCTTTTAATGAAATTAAGAACACCACCATAAGAGTTTAAGGCATAATGCGTTTGTTCAGAAGTTTGTACGATGATTTAACGATGTACTTACGTTCGTCTGGTTGACTGTCCATGTTAAATTTGTAAATAAAAGTTTGATGAAATTTGGCATATATTGCAATTGGTGACGATGGATCTATTATTTCAATTAGCCCGATATGGGTTTTTAAGTTCATAAAACACTTAAATATATAAAGCGAAATAGGTCTTATATTCCTCACAACTCCCATACAACAACCACCATCGAATATCACTTTTAAATTCAAAATATGTAATATGAGCAAATATCGATATTAAACATTTTACGATGATCGCACCACAATCTATAACTGCAATATTATACACCAGAAAAAATCACATAACTGTAACCATAATAATGAACTAATTTGAACTGTGACCTCAAGCATTAATCAGACAATCAATTTATACGATGGTCGTTCTTTAATATTTGGTTGATACAATTTATAGTCAACGATTTGGTGTAGGTTATTATATGTAAGACTCGACCGACGATAAGTTTTGTTTATATTTTTTTGAATTGCCAACTTTTAGTTAGACAGTTGATGTTGTTAGTCTTTTCATATCAATGAATTTGATGAACACATTTTCATGCCATAATGTCTTCTTTTCTTTGCTCCTTATGGAATCAATTCTATTTTCTTGTATTTTCAATTGTCTGTTTGAGTGTCTTAAATTTTAGAAAGTATAAGAGACAATGAAATTTTAATATTACAAACATAAAATTCTGAGAAATCTCCTAAGGACTTCAACCTAAGGACTTCAACTAAATGGATGAATTACTATATTCTTAAATTCGGAGTGGTTTATCAAATGGAAATTTTTATTCATTCATAAGGATCTAAATATTACAGTCTCATTAGACTATTTTAAAATTGCACTATTTTTAGGCTAAAAGGTTTGCTTACTGTTAGATGAACTAGAAGAATTTTTAACGCCAATACATGGGCAATATTGCAGATGTCTACATGATATCAATGTTAACAGTCGAATGTCAGATATCTTAGAACGAGATGTTAAGAAATTTGTTTATTAATGTTGTTTTGGATTTCCGAGAATTACATTTCTGATGGATTAGTTACTAAGAGATGTCAGTGCCATTATCCTTCTTTTAATCCTTGCAGGAATGGTATAATTTTTTGCTGTGTCTTTTTGGTCCGATTTTGATAATGATTTGATAATATATGAAGTATATATTGTTAGATATAATGATCAATTTTCTTTAAATCCAGTGTTTCAAATTAAATGAAAAACTTCCAATGTTGTTAAAAAATTTAATTCTAAAATTCTTTAAGCTTCATAGATCATAAACTTTAAAAATGTTTGTAAATCTTCAATAGCAGAGTTCACAAGGTCCAAACAGACTACGCATTAAAGAGTTACAGATTTATTTCCATTTTACTTTTTATACGAGGTACAGTACGCTTGCTTTTAATTGCAAGAATTTAGAAAATATTTATTGAAATTTTGAGGTTTTATTATTATTTACAAAAAAATGTATAGTTTTAATTACTAGCGATGGATTTTTGGATCTGTTTTGGAAACACTTTTTCTGTCATTTTGATCCAAAAGGTAAGCAATTTCCGTTTAAAATCTACCACACTTTTGGACATCTGTTTGTGTTCTTCAATTCACTTTTTAAAGGAGCCCAATACCTCTTCACTGGCCTTAGCTTAGGGTAGTTTGCAGATTTTGCCTCTTAAGGTACAAGTGCCATATTATTGATCTAATACCACTCAAGGGTTTGTTTATCATAGTGACAGACAGGCCAAAAATAAGTGGACACATTAAGAAGTCTTATGAATGGAAACAGTCACTTTTATAAATCTTCCTTGATGTAAATTTCGGAATTTGTAGAGCCGTTGTATCTTTTTTGCCTCAACTGCATATTGTTTGCCACGCCAAGAAATTTCGGAAATTTTTAATTGAATTTGTGTCCTAAACTATTTTCAACATTCCCACGAGCATCAGCAACATAAAAAGTTTGACCATGAAATTGCGAAAAATCTGCCAGAAAATACGTTCCTTCCAGAACCAGATTTCCTATCACACAACGGCAGACTGAATATTTGGCCGACTTTTTGTAGGACCAAATTGGGTTTTGTTGAAAATATTGAATAAATTTAGGTCTTCCATCATAATCAGATTAATAATGTATTCAATTATTTCACATTAAACATAATTAATGACATGTTTTTCAAAGGTAACTTGATTACAAAAAATGTCAGATAATGTTTCGGTTCAAAGTTTTAAAAAATCATTAGTTAAGCATATTTCGATCACACTCCTTAGATAAATCGAATCAGATTTTGATGTGATGCAAAAATTTATTTACTTTATGGGATCTTTAGTGATTACTTCTTGGCGCTACACATGAAATGTCAATATGACTTCTTCATCACTTGTGGCGCTGGTTAAGTAAAGTAAAGAAGAAGTAAAGATTTTGAAGATATAGACATTTTTTAATGTTTTCTGTGGAATACAACTGAATTTATGCATGACTTTATTTATACGCTACACAACAACAAATGAGAGCAGTTTGAAAACCAAGGAGTTTTGTATAGTGTTGAACCATAAATGATATACTATTTCCTATAAATTGCAAAGTTCTTTGGATATTTTATAAAAAATATTTACTATATAGTTCTTAAACGATTAGTACCTTTACTCCGGATTTTAACAGATAAAAAACCTGATCACAGATGTAGGGAAGTTGTTGAAGTCTCTTTGAATTCGTACTTTTTTTAGTGATTATAAACGGGTATATTACAATAATCCTAAGCAGGTTCGAACATAATGTTTATACCCTCCAACCCCACAAGTGGTGAAAATGAAAGTATATTCATTCAGTGTGTAACGTTTCGAGCGAATCATTATTAAAGAATACTTGGAGAACTTGTCCTTTGATAGAAAACTTGGTACAGGTAAAAGGAATGGTCCACATGATGTTTCTAAAGTCAAAAAATAGAAAGCATTTTGAAAAGTTTCCAACACACCCTGCAGCCCGATAAGTTTAATGCTCGGATTATTTGGTACGAAAAGTTAAAGCTAATGCCGATTTAAAAATATATAAGTCTCAAAAAATTCCTGGAAGAAATGCTGCAAGAAAGATAGAGGTAAAAACAGAGCAAAGAAATTGTATACAAGTTTTCTGAACAAAATATTTACATCCAGGAATGTTTACAAAAAAGGCTGCTTCAATTCAAAACACTTCATAATGTGTACACTTATTTTTGGAAAGGCAAATCCTCAAAACTGCCCAGACCTAAGTCAGTATAGATATATTGAGCTCTTGTTATTTTAAACCTGTTCGAGTAATGCGACATAAAGTACTATTGTTAATGGAAGGGTTTCCTAAAAAGGTTCAAAATTTCATTATTATTGAATAAAACAACAAAAATATTTTATTTTTTGTTAACTTCAATTATACTTCATGTTGATACTTAAATGAAATTTGTGATTTCATTATTCCGCATATAAAGTTGTCATTGTTAAAAAAATTGTCTTTTATTACTTTAATGACTGTCGTTATAGGGACTATCCGGCAGATAGTACTTTGTGACCGTCATATCGGATGGTCCGGAAGATAGTACTTTGTGGGTGTTTACCATATTTATATATTAAGGATAATTTTGCAATTTGAGAACTTAACAAACAAATTTTACATTTCTGTTAAAATTGACCAATTTTGGATAAGATAGGATTCCAATTGAGCCTACTCCCATTCCAGTTTAAAAACCATAAAAAAATTATAATGTCCAGATCAACAATTTGTTATATCCGTTTTTATCCGGTGCTCTTTGTCGCTTTAAAATTCTCCACGTTCTCGATTAAGAAAAAATTTATAAATCGCGACGTGTGTTAAAAATGTATTATATTTTTAGTGCATTAATCTCCAAATATTCGATTAATAATAGAAGTTACACACTACGACACTAACTATTTTTAATATTTCCGGTAGAATCATTTCTTAGAAGTAGTAAGTGTAGAAGTAGTAAGTGGGATTAAATTGATAAACTTTCGCTATGCTATTTATATACTATACTAAGAGGGCTAATTATTCATCTGATCCTATCCGCCCTACATTTTGTCAAATAAAAAAGTTCCTTGACAAACCTCGCTCTAATATTTCTTTAGATATTCGGTAATTAAAATTGGCCTTTTTGAAAGTACTTCCCATGTTCCTACCTAATGGCAAGATTTCTACAAACTGTTGAGAATCTCGATGCAAAAGTTCATTTGATATTAAAAAACATATATATTTGGTTTGTATGGGGTTACCTTTCACCTTGGTCCCATCCAAAAATTTTAGCCTATGCTTCCTTCCAGCCTTACATGAACACATGGAAAATTTAAAGAAAATCGGTCCATCCATTAAATCGTTTATAAGGTAGAAATAAATATACGTAAGAACTCTTTTTGAAAAAAATCTAATTTATAAAGTTTGGATTTTTAGGTTATATGACTGTTGCAGAAATATTTTTTTAGAATTTTAAAGATAATCTGGCAGATATTAAAAAAAGAGGAACTATATTAAGCTTGTTTACTTAAGGAGAATACAAAATGTTAGTGATAAAAAATTCATTAAAAAATTATTTCAACTTCAATATCTCTAAAATTAGAAGAGATACCTGACACATTTAAATGTAATTTTATAGAGATTCATAAGGACTTTATATATGTAAATATAATTTCTTTTATTTCAATTCATAATTTTTGTGAATGTTAAAAAAAAATCAAGATATGGCCACATTTAGACAGTCACCGACTATGTCATTCTGAGTCAAATATCTTTAATGGTTCACAGTTATAGATTTATTTTCAAAAGAATCGATTTGGACACACTGTGCAGAAGGAGTCAAATGTGAGGCATAATTTTTTCTGTACTTTACACAACAAACGCATAAAACCCGAACCACCTATAGTGGTACAGGATATATAATCATTTATTCATAATTTATGTATTTTACACAGAACTCAAGTCATTTATTTCCAAGTTTGTGTCTTTATTTACAAATTTTGTGTCGTATTTTAAAGTAAAAATTATTTTATAAATTAATTAATCAAATTAATTATTATTTTCATTAAATGTTTGTTGGGCATTCGGTTGAATGTATGTGTTATGTTGGATATTCAAAACAATTTTGCCATATTTATGTTGTTGCTGTTGTATTGGTAAGTTTTCCTTTAGTTTTTCCGAATTTAGTACTGATTTTATTTCTAGTTCTTGGTCTTCTTTCAATTCCCGTTTCGTTTTTATTTGTTGCTGTTGATTTTCTTGATCATTTTAAGGTTTTTCAATTGTTCTTCATAATCTTGTAACTTTTTTTGATATTCTAAGTTTTTCGTTTCCAATTCTTGGATTTTGACCTTTTCGGGATGTTCTTCACATATAAGACCAAATTTCTTTTCACATTGACTTGTTCCCCATTTTAGATTTGTGGTGTAACCAATTAAAATACATTGATGTTCATTTGGAATATCAGAAGACCAAAAGGTATAATTTAGTTGTTTTCCCGTTGGAATCCATAATTGTTTATTCTGACTAAAAGAAATACCACCTGTCCAAAATATATTCCATCCAATCCGATTTAATATCATCGAATTTATTATATTCGTTTTTTCTTTTGTCTCAAGTTCCACTAAAGTCATATTGAGACTAAGACAATGTGCCAGAGCTTCATCCCAAGAGTACTGTGTTTAATAATTTTAATTTATTTTTACATTAATGTTTTTAATTTTTTTTTACAAACCTCGAGATCTCTTTCCACATAATATCTTTTTTATCGTCTGCCGTAAAGAATTGTCCAGAATATATTTCCTTTATTTTAGAACTGATAAAACAGATTAATAAAATTATTTGATACGAATTAAATGAGAGAAAACGCATTTTTAGTTCTTTTTTGTTTAAAATTGTTTTAGAAACTAAATAGTCTCCTTTGCTTCATGGGATATTTATATCGCTTGAATTTTTGGTACTAAACCACTAATCTAAGTGCGTAAAAATCTAAGGTTTATCAGTAACCATTTAAGACTTGAGACCATAAGGTAAGAATAATAATATATTTTTTTAAGCTTTGCACAGTGGTTGAAAAAAAGATTTTTCGAAATAATTTCTTAACTTTTGAACCGTAAAAATAGTCAAGTTTAGGTTGGATTTCAGAATGTCATGTATGAATTCTTTACAAAAAAGGCTTTACAATTTTTTATAAAAAGGTTAAGGAACATTTTATTTGATGTCAAATATCTATGAAGAACGTAACCATCATCATTTAAAGTATATTAAGGATCATATTAAGAAACAAACGATGTTTGTTTTTAATCTAAGCGACTATGTAAACATTCTACAGTGGTTCCAAGACGCTTAAGTTAAGCGACAATCTTAAGTTAAGTTAACCATGTGAAATTTTATTCAGAAACGGTTAAAAAGTTATAGAATTATTAAAAAATCGAATCAATTACGTTCAGATTATTATCAAATCCATAGTTCGAATGTTATATTCACCTTTTCGAATCTTCAATACTTTTCACCACTTCTCAGGCCAAATTTCATTGAACTCAATGTGAGCGTGCAAACAACAGGCAGACTGACATAGCTTAATTGCTTCGGATTTTGATTTAATTCAAGAATTTATTTACATTAAAGAGTCTGAGATGATTCCTTCTTAGCGTTACACACCGAACGACATAGTTAATATTCCCTCTTCACCACTTGCAGTGGTGGTGGTTATAAAAATTAAAATTTTGATTTTGAATTATTTTACAAAAATCTGTTTTAATTTCATTCAGAATGAAATGTTTATTGTTTAATTTTGTATAAAAATAAAATTGTGGTTTTATTTCGATAAGAAATAATATTTTTTTGATATGGAAAATTTTGAATATTATCCGCCATATATTTAGTAAGAAAATATTTTCATTTACATCCTACACTTCTATATGTAATCACAATTAATTGTACATTAAAATATAGACAAGCATTCAAAAGTCGACCATCAAACTGTTTACAACGTTAATTAACAGTACTGGGAGAACTTATCCGTTGATAGATAACCTGGTTCAGGTAGAAGGAATGGTCGACATGATGTTTCTAAAGCCAAAAAAATAGAAAAAGTTTTTAAAAGAGCACCCAATACATCCGGTAGAGAAGCAGCCCGGTTAGCTCAGTGCTCGGATTATTTGGTACGAAAAGTTAGTGATGCTGGTTTTAAAAACATACAAAAGTCTCAAAAAGTTTCTGACAGGAACGCTGTTAAAAACTTAAAAATTAAAGTTATGTTTCCTAAAGTTGACGAAAATGTATGTTTTGGCCGAATTTTCGCAACTTTTGTAAAAAGTTCTTGGCACAACAAGCAATTTATAGTTGCATTAACAGTTGTTACAACGGGGTTATTAATACCGATATTTAAATGAAGGAATACTTAAAAAGGATTGCTTCCATTCATAAGACTTCATAATGTGTCAACTTATTTCTGGCATCCTGTCACTTTGGTAAACAAGCCCTGGGATGGTACAAGAAGAATAATGTGATATTTATACCAAAAAAGTCAAATCCTCCAAACTACCCGGAGCCAAGACCAGTGAAAAGATATTGGGCTCTTGTTAAGAGAAAATTGAAGAGCACAAAAACGGTTTCCAAAATTGTGGTAGATTTTTACAGCAAAGGGTTTCCGAAAAAGGTTAAAAATTTCATCACTAGTGATTTAAATTATAATATTTTTTAGTAAATTGTAATAATAAGTTCAATCAAATTAAAACTTTAAGTTTAGTTGTTCCATTTTTTAATAACCTACACCACTATAGGTGGTGGGTGTAATATGCGTTCGTGCAGATGTTTGTAACGGGCAGAAAAAATAGTCCAACCACCACTTTTAAGTATACCGTTCGAATCAGAACCACTTCCTTAATCGATTTAAGCGTTCCCGTTTGTCGTCCGACCGCCTGTTTATTTATGTAAAGCTTATTCGCAAAGTAAAGGTCGCAATTTTGAAAATGTCTTAATGAAATTTGCCACGTGCTATTAATTTGGCCCAAGAACAATGCCTATTGAAATTGATTGTGATCGATCCATTATTTCATATAGGTTCCATACAAATGTCCCCACGAAATGGAGTTTTTAACCAATAAAATTCTTATATATGAAACGATTTTAACCAAACTTTGCAAAACTAAGTCTTATTGTATTCTAAAACGATGTGCCGAATTATATGAGTATCGGTTCACTATTTCTTAAAGGTCCCATACAACCACTTTTCAAAAATATCACTTTGAAACTCATAAATCGCACAAATACGTGGATATTACAAAATATAAAGTCAAATAAGAGATGAATATAAACCAAAATCGCTGTTTTTTAATTTTTTCTAATTCCCATGTAACCCTACAATATAATTCACTTTAAACGCATAAATTTCACATCATTTTGGTATCATAATATACTGCACACATAAGAGTAATAAGGAAAGCAAATTGTACGATGGACATTCATAAATTCTTCATAGCAGACATTTACAATCAACAATGTGATGTAGGATATTAAATGTTTGTTAAGAATTTTTCAATTTCACTCTTTTGTATAAAATGGTGCAGAGTATTATAAAGTCGGTCTTTCTAAATTGTCGAATATGTACATCGATAGTCCGGTGTTATGTATTTTCATTTCAATATAAATACCCCAAGTTAATTCAGAATATCAAGTATTTTTAATATTCTCTTTACAAAGGCAACAACGTAAAAAATGCCTTCGTTGCCCCAACTTTATCAAATATTTGCGGTTTTCATAATTTTGCACATAAATGAAATCTACAGCACTGGAACTTTTCACAAAACAAATAATACAACATATTATATAGATGCAGATCAAACGGTTAGTTAGATAAATAAGTATATACAAAAGTATACATATATATATAGTTAAATAATTATATACATTTTATATATCAAATAAAAAAAAACAATCATAGCATACTTGGTACGATGGTCTGAGTAAATGTTTGAAAAACAATATGACTTTAGTCTCAATTGAAACTCAAGCAAAATCGGATGAAATAAATACACTTGTGAATAAAGTGTATGGAAAAAATGTTATACTATGGGTGGGTGGACTACTGATACCTTCTGGAAGTTCTCGTAACTATATTTGGATAGCAACTGGTCAAATATTCAGCTATACAAAATGGAAATTAAATAATCCAGATTTTTCTCTTAATAATGAATATTGTATACAAATTGGTGTTAATGCGAATATGGAATGGAACGATAATGTATGTGACAATAAATATGGTTTCATATGTGAAGAATCACAAAGTCACAAAATCGCGATAATGGAAAAACAAAATCATGCTGAACTTAAAATAAAATTAAATATGAAAATTGCTGAAGTGCAAAGTTACAAAAACGAATTAGAAAAACAAAAAAATTTAACGGAAATTTTTAAAAAGAAATTTGAAGACATGAAACAGAAAAATCAAGAGATCACAAACGGATTTGATAAAGAGAAATCGCAAACATTAAAATTAAATGAAAAGTTAGAAAATCTATTGAATATTTTACAAAAACAAGAACATGAATCGCAAAAACGCGTTGAAGAGAAATTACAAGAGAAAGGAATTGATAAAACGAAACAAATCGAAGGGGAAAATAAAAAATGTCGTGATTTCATTTTTCAAGCAAATCAAATACTTATTTTCTACAAAACGCCCAATTAACATTTAATGGAAATCACTAGAACAAAGCACTAGAACAGTTCATCTTTAATATCCTTCAGTGATTTTTAAAATTTCAAAAATTCGAATTGAAAGTAAATATTTTATAATAAAGATGTCTGTTTGAAAATTTCAGAAAATCTTGATTTTATGCTTTTAGATCTAAGAGTAACAAAATTTACGGATTTTTAAAAAGGATATTTTAAATTCGCAAAATGTTTAAATTTATTCAAAAGTAGTCCACATTTATTAAAAGTCTGGTGATAGCAATTTCCAAACAGATATAAATAGATTGAGGGTTTAAAAGCAAATTTACATTTTCAATTCAGAATTTGGAATTTAAAAAACATATAAGATTAATTCAAAATTTTTTTTAACGGCCCTTTAAAGTTTTTTTCGATATAGACTAAATCAATTTAAGATACTTTTTCGGCAAAACAAAGAAAAATTCGAAATTTTTTGAATTCCAATTAATTATTTTTGTACTTATTGGAGATATGAACCTTAATTTTTTGATTTGATAAATATTTTGTTTTTTTAATTAAGCAAACATTTAACCAAGATTGACGGAATATCTCACTATAGAGTGAGATCGAAAATTTCTCAACACACATATATGTAAATAAAAACCAAAACAACCTATAGCTTTTATTTTTATTCTATTTGATTTAAAATGGGTTCCAAAATACAATTTGGAACCCATTTCAAAAACCCTTCCTTTAATTTTTTTAATATTTTCTCCCACCTTGCTCGAACAGATAGTCCATCTTTAAAATCTACCACACTGTAAACACTTTTTATGTTCTTCAATAATTTTTTTAATGGCCAAATATCTCACCATTGGTCTTAACTCCGGGCAGTTAGGAAGATTTGTCTCCTTTGGTAGAAATACCACATTATTGTTTACATACCACTCAAGAGCTTGTTTGCTACAGTGAAAGGTTGCCAAATCAGGCCAAAACTAAGTGAACTCATCATGAAGTCTTCCATTCAGCTTTTATTGTAAAAATTCTTCTCCCGTCAAGAACTTTTTGAGTCTTGTATGTTTTTAAATCTGCATTAATTTTAACTTTTCGTACCAAATAGTCGGAGCACTAAGCAAATGGAGATGTTTTCCTATCGTATGTGTTGGGAGCTCTTTCGAAATGCTTTCTATTTTTTGGCATTGGATACATTATGTGGATCATTCATTCTACCTGAAACAAGTTTTTTATATAAGTTTTTTATAAAATAAATAAATATTTATACATACAAATTTATTCATGTTTGACATTTGTCTTGGGTGTTATATGGGAACTATTGAAAATTATAGGCATCGTCAAATTTTGAACTTCAATTCCTGTGCATATTTTTCCTTACTTAATCAAATATGAGTATATTATTAGTGAATATAAGACATTTATGCACTTTAAAGTGATATTCGGTAGTGGAGGTTGTATCGAATTTAGAATACCCTTCACCACTTACATTATGGAAACATTCGCATAAGTTAAAGGTATACACAATACACAATATTAATTTTGCATTTTAAAAGCTTAAAACAGGTATAAGTACGGAATTAATAATCAATGAAAATTAAAAAAGATAATTAGAATCGGCCTACAACTGTTTTGTTTTAAATATATGAACATAATAAGCTTGAACCATTTTTCCGGGTAAGGAACTAATAAACTAACCAGTGCTCATCAAATTGGTAACATATATTTGAGGCAATTGAAAATATAGTTGTACCGAATTTCAACCACTTTGCTCAATATTTAAACATTAAATAAATATATGGGCCGATAGAAAATAGAAAAAAGTTCTGCTAAATTTCATTTTATTTATTTAAAAATTTTATAAACTCAACACTGTTTTATGAGAAGTGGCCTTATATGAGAGCTATAGGAAAATATGGATCCATATTTAAGTTTTCTTAAAGATTTACTTCGAGAAAGAGCTTGAGGGTATAAAAATGGATTAAACATTTAGTTAATACGATTGTAAGCGTAGCATTTATAGGGAGTCTGTGCTTCTCTCAGAAACAATTAACCTCTAAATATGGGAAATTTTATTAAGTATTATTATTTCCCAAAAAATCTATTTGGACACACTGTGCATTCACGAATGTGTTAATTACGCATCACATTCTCTATTAAAGTTAAAAATTTCAAATATTAATTAAATTAATTAAAATTAATTAAAATTTCTACTTTCAGACTAAAGAAGATAAAAAGAAGTAAAAAAGGAATTCTTAAATGTGATAAATTGAATTAACTTCCCACCATAATGTTGTTGTAGATGCTAACAAACTGTAAGAAGTTATAATAAAAATAATGTTGCATGCAACAGAAGAATGTTGCATTAGTTTAACATTAAAAAGAGGTTACAGATGACTAAATTTTAAAGATAATGAGCAAAGAAAATGTTTCAACGTTAAGCAATGAAACTTTAATCATCTCATTAAAGGAGTATAAAGTGATGTTTTTATATTAAAAAGGAGTTAAATTAAAAACAAAATAAAATGTGGAATAGAAGTAACAATTCTCTATACCTCTACTACCACAATTGGTGAAGATGGTTGTTTGTTATTATTTGTTAATAAAAACGAAACCACTAAATTTAAAGGTTTAATTTGTTTATTTGATCGAAATAATTATTGCAATTTACAAAGAAAATATTTTTTTTTTACTTTTATTAATAGTGATGAAATATTGAACCCTATTCGGAAACTCTTTCTTTAATATTTTTATAGTACTTTGAAGATTGGAGGATTTACCTCTCTTAGTACAAATACAAAATTATTGTTCTTGTCACATTGTAAAGTCCTACGAATGGAAACAGTTTTATAGAATCCGTTGTAACAAATGATTGGCATTTTTGCGAACTATTTTGATAACGTTTTCTATTTTTTGGCTTTAGAAACGTCGTGTGGACCATTCCTTCTACCTGAACCAGTTGTTTTATCATAATTTTAAAATCTCTACAAACATACAAGGTTTAAAATGTTACGAAAACGCCGCTACAAAATTTAGAGGTCAAAAAATGAGCACGGAAATTGAAATAAAGATTTCGGAAACAATATTCATGCTGCATAATGGATGACGAAACGTAAGTTCAGGCGGATTTTTTGCAAGCTTTTTTGCTGAAAAATTTTTTGTTTGCTATTGCT